>JABUIW010000056.1:2736929-2864520 GCA_013363375.1 Menidia beryllina
TCCATCCATCCATCCATCCATCCATCCATCCATCCATCCATCCATCCATCCATCCATCCATCCATCCATCCATCCATCCATCCATCCATTATCGCGTTACCGCTCATTCCCTACTGGGGTCGCGGGCAAAATATATATCCTTCATTTTTGAAAAAATTATGGTTATTGTAAGGAGTGTTGTTGTTAAATTTTTGATGGATGTTTCTCTAACACTAGGTTACGGCCAAAGGTTTTGTCTATGGAGAAGATAACTACTGCAAGAGCTTCTGGAATATCCTGGATGGTTTTCTAGTCATGTCATCTTTGGGGAATCTATTGTTCAAGGCTGAGGAATCTGGAGAGTCGCGGATGTTTAGTTTGATAAAGGTTTTACGCCTGCTACGTGGCCTCCGCCCTCTCAGGTAAATTATGCTTGACTGTTTATTCTGTTTTGTGTTGTGTCAGATCTGTTACGATTTAACTGCCTATTTGTTGGTTCAGATACATCTGGCTTGTTTTGTTTGTTCCAGGGTGATCAAGAGAGTGCCAAAACTGAAGCTGGCTGTGGAGGCTCTTGTTTCCTCTGTGAAGCCCATGGCAAATATCATTCTCATTAGCTGTGTCTTCCTCTTTTTTTTTGGCATTGTTGGAGTTCAGGTGAGGAGGACGCACAGCTTTTATCGGCCCTGAGTAATGTGTTTTTCATGGACGTTAATGGACCACCCGTTTTAAAGTACCGTAGATAAATTGAAATGAGGAGCCTGACTCTTTCTCTGTGTGTCACCCGAACATCAGCTATTCAAAGGACAGTTCTCTTATTGCGTTGGTGAGGACACAAGCATGATCGTCAACAAGTCTGACTGCTTAGCGGCCAACTATCAGTGGGTGCAGAACACATTCAATTTTGACAACCTACTACAGGTAGGACATAACACTCTAACAGCAGGAGAGCACAGATCAGATCATTTTTCCACAAAATCAAACTTAAACCTTATTGATTAAATCATTACAGGGCAACTCAAAAAATGACAGAGACAAACAACCACACACATTCACACTCCCACGGTCAATAGTCTCTGATTGAACCAAAGGAAAAACTGGAAGAACATAATATTTCCACACAGATAGCCAGCAGCTGGAATTCACACCAGAATCCCTCATGCTGTGAGGCGATAGTGCTAGCCACCAGGAAGCCCCAGAATCAAACGATGAAATTATGCATATAGGTGTATTCATGGCATATTCATGCAGTTAAACTCACCTGAATACACCTATATGCTTTCAAACATACAGTTTCTTAATAGGAATCAAACACAGTCCCTTTTGCTAGACTCCAAATGCACTTGAAAGTTTTTTTAAAAAGACATAATGAATTCTGTGACCGCTAAGTCTACCCCACAGACAAAACTAAGACCAACTCAAGGCTTTTCAATGTCTTGGCACATTCTTCTGAACTCTTAGCAAAATTAAAATGTATGTCCTTAATAAATAAAATAGATTGTGAATGCTGACTTTATGTCATAAGCCCTGTTACAATGTCATATGGAAAACTTAGACTACTCTCAGATATATGTTAATCATGCCAGAAGACTAAAGTTTGTATTCTGTAATGTTTGAATTCTGTAATATTGCCCGAAAACAATGTTTTCTTTTTGCAATCAGAGGTCTTTTGGGGTAAACATGAACTCTTATTTCTCTGTTTTCTCTTTCAGGCACTGCTTACCCTTTTTGTAATGTACTCTAAAGATGGATGGTTAACCGTTATGTATGATGGTTTGGATGCAGTTGATGTTGACCAGCAGGTACTTTTTTGCATTATGCATGACACATTTTGTTTGTACCGTTATTTGCTGTATAGTTTCTGGCATGGTTTCTTATGGTTTCTGAGCAAAAAACACACAAGATTTGTTATTGATGCCCTCCATTTCACTTTTCAGCCAAAAAAGAACTACAATCAGTGGCTGCTGACGTATTTCATCCTGTTCATGGTCATGAGCTTGTTTCTTCTGGACATGTTCATCGGTGTGATGGTGGAGACCTTCCACCAGTGTCATCGGGCACAGAAACAAGAGGACAATGGACAACAGCCCGATAGCACTCCCTCCACTCGTAAGCAGAGGGGTTCTAGAGACTATTTATTCTTTTTCATGTAAACTCCTTTGAATAGCAACTCTTTTTATATACAGCATTTCAACACTCACAATAATTCTTGGTGTGCCCATTCTTGTGCATGTGTGTTTCCTGACATCAGAAAATGCGGTGGCACCAATGGAAGAGAAGTCTGCACCCACACACTGCTACATAGTTAAACTGAGCACAAGCAGGGTTTGGGACATTGTAGTAACCATCATAGTATCCTGCAATATCTTGATCATGTCTTTTGAGCATCATGGTCAGCCAAAGGTAAGGCAACAAAACTCTCCTCTGAACCATATTCATCATTTTGGGGTGAAGTTTAAAACCACATGTGCATATGCCCGTGTTTTAGTACTTGACAATTCTTGGAGACTGCGCCCACTATGTCTTCACCCTGTTCATGGGTGCCAAAGTCCTTTTGACGCTTGTGGCTTTTGGATGGAAGAAGTTCAGAAATGACAGGTAACACAGTGAAATTATGGAGAATTGTTTGTCTTCTACTTAATTTTTTCCTGTGTCTGACGTGACGTGTGTGTGTGTGTGTGTGTATGTGTGTGTTTAGCTGGAATGTGCTGGACATGAATATTTTAATAGTTTCCATCATCAGCGCAGTTTTCAGCCTGTTGAACACGGCACGCAGAGTGACCTTCGGTCTCAAGGCACTGAGAGTCTGTCACATCCTCAGACTTGCAAAAGGTACTTTAACACACACATCCACAAAAACACAATAACTTTATCTATCATGATTAAGTCATCATTGTGGGTTTGCACATAACACTACTCCTAGTGACAACTGCTGCTTCCCCTCAGAGCTGAAGGACGAGAAGATTAAAGTTCTGATGAGAACAATCACCAAAACTCTCTCTCAGGTGAACACATGCACGCACACAAAGGTTATGTGAAGAATATCTCTTTTAGAGGATACTGAACATTTAACCTTTTCTCCTATTGTTAAATAATTTCCCTCTGGGATTATTAAAATGTTTCTGATTCTGATTCTGATTCTGAAACCCCTCAAAGCCTCTCAAATGAATGTAAATCTTTTCAATTATTATAGAGTATTAAATTAATTTTTAAAACCTGCGGAAATTAGTAACTTTCTCTTAACAGCTGTGGTTAAATGAATCTAGGACTTAGCACAGACGACACATCAGACAGATTTGTATTATAGATAGAGCAGCATCAGATACTAGCAGGAAAAACTGAGCCTAGATAGTACAGCTGTCATCCACCAATCACAAATAATCATTTTTGTAGATTAAAACAGAAAGTGTTTAGAACTCACATGCAAGACTTTTTTCTCCAACTTTTTACCTGCATGTCTCAGTGAGTGAGATGCAGGATTTGATTTGATTTGAGCTGAACTTGAACTTTTTCTTCTGCTTCAGAGAGGCCTCCAGTGATATACTGTATTCTTCTTTTACTTCAGGTTGGACATATTTGCCTTCTTTTTTTCTTTTTGTTTTTCATTTTTGCTGTCCTTGGGGTGGAACTTTTTGGCAAGTTAGGTAAGTTCCACTGACATGACGCACATGAAAACACCTGAGTATCAGATCATGCAGCTGAGAAGGATTAAAAGTCTGAAATGTTTCACTTTTTAGGTATCTAAACTTTGCATTAAATGCAATACTGAAATATATTAGCGGTGCAGAAAAAAGACCGTCTGCGTGTCTGCTTCTTTTTGTCTCTGTTAACAGCTTGCACCCCTGACTACCCGTGCTTTGGGATAAACCGGTACACCCATTTCGAAAATTTCCCCATGGCTCTGCTCACCCTGTACGCAGTGTGCACCGGGGATAACTGGAATGGAATCTTGAAAGTATGAACACTCTCACACATGCATCCATACAACCTTCAGCAATGAGGGTTTTTAGTCATTTTAGTCACTGGACACCTGTCACATACAACTGCACACCTGGGCCAAGTTATGTGTGGCCTTCCAGCCAGTGGATGAACATCTGGCTCTGTGTCACTGCAGGACACCCTGAGGGAGTGCCGACCCGATGACGCCGACTGCTCCAGTTACTTACGCTGGGCCTCACCATTGTACTTTATAACTTTCGTTATCGTGGCCCAGTTTGTGCTAGCGAACCTGGTGGTGGCTGCCATTGTGCAAGCTCTCGAGGACAGCACAAAGGTAAAGTTGCAAATGATGCATCACATATGCAACATGTACAAATTTATTTTTATTGACAAACCTTTTATTTTTTGTAGGAGGTTTCCTCTGATATTAATCGTAAGTACACTGGAAAGCACCGTCAGTGCACATCAACTGAACATGAAGGAAGGGTGTTGTAGCATTAGGCCAGTAGTTACTGAAGATTTTCGCTCATATTTAAGCTTTTAAACAAACAAGAAGGTATATTGGTATTCGGCTTTCCCAACTATGGTCCAAATTTATAAAACTGATTTTTCTGACACAATTCGAGAATAAAAAAAAGAAAAGTGGTTCCTTCTTGGGCAGTGAAATCTTTGTAACTGATCTGAATTGTTGACCTTATGAAGAGTTTTTACTTGAGGCAACTCTGTAAATCTCGCCCACATAATCAAAACACACTGATGACAGAGACTAAAGTGACAATATTTACTGACAAAACTCTCTCCCTTAGGAGCAGAAGGGTTGAAACCTCCAGAGCCAGCGTGTCATCAAGTGTAAATTGATTGACACATTTGTGTCCTATTTTGTGCCTTCTTAATTTTTTTGTAGCGTATTTATTTTTTAATCACACTGTACACCAGTTTCAAACATATGATACGGCTTAGTCATTTTTAAAAAATGTTGATAAGCCAATTTACTGTGACTTGTTTTAACTCCATTTAGTTGGTATTACTTGTCTGTTGTAGTCTGTACTTCGATTTTTTAAAATTGTATATATTGCACATGTTTATTACTGTTTGTTTCCTGAATAAAACCTCCAACTTCAGGAAGTTTTTTTTACATTTTTTGCCAAAGAATCGTATGATAGTGGGCTGTTTTAAATTCCGAGATTGGTTTGTTTTCAGTCCCTTACAGAGTAGTAAGCAACAATCAAGTATAAAATACTACTTAGCCATAAAGAAGAGTGGTCTAAAGCTGCCTGAGCTCAGGAACTATGACTGGG
This sequence comes from Menidia beryllina, assembly GCA_013363375.1. Lineage (NCBI taxonomy): Eukaryota > Metazoa > Chordata > Actinopteri > Atheriniformes > Atherinopsidae > Menidia > Menidia beryllina. Next base: position 2,742,146 of record JABUIW010000056.1, read on the forward strand.
CAGCCCTAATAAAAGTCCTTATATCATGGATAACCAAAGATAAGGAAGCAATATAGCTTGAAATGGAACAAATAGCTTGCCTGAGGACATAGTAAGAATACCTTTTCTCTCTTATTTCCCCCATTGAATTTTCTCACTTTCTTTCTTTTAAAATGATATCAATTTATTTTTCCAAACTGAATTAATTTGACCATTTCTTCAGCTTGTCCAATCAGGAGCAGTCCAGGCAGAGAGAGTCTTTGATGGACATGTTGGGCAGCTTTTCTATTCACGTTCAGTTGTTAGGTCTGTAATTTATCGCTTAAACGCTGCCAGCAGAAGCAATCCTGGAACATAACATCCATATTATCAGTGGTGTCTCAAAATGAGAAGACTGAGCGGTTTCACTTTCAGCTGGCGATAAAATATTACCATAGCTCCTTAAAAACCACATACTCCTTTGACTCAGAGGTTTAATTCAGCCGATCCCTTAACTGAAATTAGTGAGATCTTTTCAGATGACATTTTTAAACTTATAAGAATGAGACAAATTCTTTCAAATAAAGCAGAACCATCGATAACCCATTTTTTAAGGACACAGTTCAAGCAGCAACACAGCTGAGTGCTTTCATTGCTGTCCAGAGAAAGACCAAAAAAGTATTACATAAAACAATAAGTGAGGTTCTGAGATACTCTTTTCAGCCCTGCCCGAGGAAAGAGCACCTTTCACTCTGACTCTTCTGTTAGGATCATAGCAGCAGATGAGATGATGACAGTTCACAGGAGTCTATTTGAGCTTTCCACAGTCTGTGATGGAGATCCTCTTGGAGTTTGAACCGTAGGAATCCAGTTTCTTGACCACGTCCATTCCCTCCTTCACGCTGCCAAACACAACATGTCTACCATCCAGCATAAATAAGTAAGAGGTCTGTTTTAAGATGAGATGATCCACGCTGACCTGTTGCTTTTTGTTGAGCAATGAGAGTTCCTGCTGTGACTCTGTCACTTTAAGTCCCGTGCAAATATCAATAGGATTTCTGTGAGCTTTCATGGCAGCAATACACAGCTTTTCAAATAAAGAAGGGTGCTCAATAACCCCTACAGGGGTGGCAAATCGCCACTCTGGGAGCACAATCAGACATTTCAAGTAATCTGATTCCCTGTTGAGGCACATCTTGCATGGCTGCTCACTGCAGTCTGACAAAACATTAATTCCTGCCTTACTGAATAAATGGGTAGAAGGTTAAAGCAAACAGAGATAAATGTATCAATATTCAATTTATACTGAATGAAAGGGTAATATTGCCACATTAATTAATGCACTTGCTGTGGCTTTCCAGATATTGCATGCTTGTTTCAAGATATTTAAAAAAAATCTTCCTCCCATTCTGTTATAACAGTGCTGATGAAGAACTGTGATCCATTGGTGTTGGGTCCAGCATTGGCCATAGACAAAATCCCAGAAACACAACCAAGTGTTGGCTCAAGAAGATATCTACCTTACAGTTCTATGACACTGACCCATTAAAGAGAAGAACTTTGTAAAAAGTTAGGAAACAATAATAGATTCCATGATCTTCAGTGGATATCTGGAAAATGTCGCCATCTGATGGCAAAAAAGTTATACAACAACATCTTATCTTATTTTAACTTCTTAGCTTGCATTATGCATTTGATTTTAACATGACAACAATTTATTTATAGATGTGTCATGTGCCCTTTAATACCCTCCTTGAATTCTCTTGTTTTTTTTGTTTTGTTTTGTACCTCAGCCCTTTTTATTTAATTTCTCCCCTTAATACTCATCTAAAGGGAAGGGAGGCTTCACATCCTGGTTTGGTGACAGGTATGAAAGAAGGTTCATTCCTGGGGTCATTGGGGGGTGATATTACCTGGCACTGTAATGAGGGTAGTTACCCACTGGTCTTGGACACTGAACAAAACACAAAATGATAGTAAGTCAAATACTTAGGGAGCAAATCCAGTGAGTTTGGCCATCAAATGGTGGATCTTGCTATAATTAGATTAATCGTATTCTTAAATTAAAAAAGCTGATTTAATGTAGTGCCCTCTTTGCGATTTGAAAATAAAAAAATACATACACGGATAGATACAGAATTATGGAATGCATAGAGAATTTATTGAAAAAACTGACATAGGCCACTTCACCGTTTAAGAGGAGTCAGCTCCAGCATCCCACTGACTTGAAAGGGAAGCTATCCAGATGTCTGCAGATTGACAATGGAGTCCATGAACCTGTGGCATGTGGGCAGGCCATTTAAAATCACATTTGAAGGATTTACAACAGGATGTTAGAGGTGGCTGAGAGAAAACTTTCTCTCTCGAGCTATTTTCCTCTGTTAGAGGAAAAGCAGTTTGGCTTCCCGCTGCTTTTTTCCCCCTACACCCTACCAAGTGCCACTCGACTCCTCTGGTTTTGTCCTTGTCACACTTTCAAATAAAAAGTTATTTAATTTAAAATGATGGTTTTTATGTTCAATGTCTATCTGCTTTTTTGTTAAAGTAAATTTAGATCTTTGTTCCATTAAGACTGGGTAGAAAATAATATCAAAATTAGCAATGAAGTAAGACTCGCCGCCATTATTCCTCCTCATGATGGAATAGGGAACTTTCCAAGGTGTACATCGCCTCCCACCAATGACAACTTGCATACATTCCAGGATGTCTACAATATATATCTCTCCAGTAATTTAAATGAATGGACTGATGGATAGTAGGGGGGGGAGAACTTTCCAGAAAAGAGACATCTGCATTAACAACATCTTGCAACAAACATTTTCAATCAATCATGGCAACTTTTATGGTTGCATGCCGCTGTATTTCAGAAGGCTGTGTGAGGCCCAGTCATGCCTACTGATGATGGATGAGGTGAAGAATGCAGGAAAAAGACATTTCTGCAAATTGAGGGTTTGTTTTTGGCAACAATAGCAAACTGGCAGTTATGCTGTTTGATGTGATTTACCGTAATGCAAAAAGAAGATGAGGATATTAAACAGAAAAGACCATTGAGTCCCATTCTCTTTCTAACGTTTGTTGAATTGGCTCAGCCCAACACATCTGTTTGTGATATACAGAGCTATGCTGTTTTATCTGTTTTGGACACATGTTGTAGAAATGGCCCTTTATATAACTTGTGATCTGCTCTGTATATTTCTACTTAATCTGCAAAATGATGCACAAAACTGTTAGGTTTTCAAGTGATTTCAAGTTCTTGGCATAAAGAGAACAGATAAAATACCTGGTAATTTGAGTATTTTTCTAATTTAAATAAGAAAATAGCTAAACCAGATGTTTTTTTCTGTGTTTTCTGACTCTTTTTCTGGTCTCTTGTGTCCTTGCAGTTGTGTTGCAGTTCAATCGGCCCAGGGTCATTGCTCTGCATTGGCTCTAACCTCAGTCTCCAGCCAAGCATTTCAGAACAGGGATTTAATTCTAATGTGGTTACATCTGTGGATGGGCGAAGCAAAAAGCTTCTTTACGACTTTCCTTGAATTCTCTTTCTTTATCAAATCGCTTATAATTTATTGAGGTAACTTGTTCTTTTTAAGAGCTTTGTTGTCCTTGTATCACGTAGGCACGTCATGAAGAGTTTTAATTCCCTGAAACAATACGATGCCAGTACACAGGTTTTTACAGCAAGTCACACAGAATGGGTCCATGGAACACTCAACGGCAACATGTTGCCTCAATCTTTACCAGATTGTTTGTGCTCACATTTAAATTCCTTTTGTTATTTAATTTCAAGCTGTTATTAGATGAGAACATCTGTCTTGTTTTGGCTCCATCCATCTGGAGCCTGGCCTAGTTGTAGTTATTGTGCTCAAAGAATTAGAAATACAGGTGTTCAGGAAGAGAGCCTTTAAAGGAGGGAAATTGACGGCAGCAGTGATCAAATACACCAGGATGCTGGCCACTGTGTTGTAAAAATGACGTGCGTGATAATAACAAGATAGTTAAGGTGTCTTTTCAATCACCAGCACAGATTCAACGTCAATGAAGTTTGAAAAAAAAGCTGTAAAAGTAACCTCTGGCCAGTATAAAGAACAGATGTCCAGAGAACATTTTCTCCCAGTTGGAAAATCATTGTTCTTATTGACTAGTTTCATTCATATATCACTGAAAACGTCTGCTTTAAAAAAATCCTAAAAGTGACTTCCAAAGCTGAAATTATAAGAAATGTCTCTGAAATGGAAACCTTGTTAGCAGAGTGTGATCTTGGTTACAGAACAACATCAAAAACATGTAATTATATATTTTTCTCTATCTTGTTGATAGAGGTTATGCAGTGTTTACTATTATATTTTTAACTTTTTATGCCATATATTTCTTATGAGAGCTCTGAAAAGCTCTGGCTCTGTTGCTGGACAGTCCACTTCCATGAACACAAGAGACAAATTAAAAACATATGTTTTTATTATAATATATTTATTTATTATTTTATCCACATGTTCATTTTTAACTGATGAGGTATGAGTGCAAAATCTTTAATCTCTCTAGTCACTCTTATTTTCTCAATCCTACATTTTATAGAGAAAGTCATTTTCGGTGTGCCTTTCATCGTCCATTTCTTTTAACATCTTATGAACATTATTATCATTTAAGCAAGCTACTACCTTACCACTACGATTTAATTTCCATTTAAACAAAAAAAATTAAATGCAAAAAGATTGGGTCGGATGGTTGAAAAAGACCTTCTTGGGGGTAATGTCCCAACCTAATTCTTTTTGTCTCCAGACTCAACCCATTTTACTTTTCATTAGTATATCACCTAACACCTTTTTTTCTACATATAAGGAACATTTAAGTCATGCCTATAACAGACACACTGTACCACATGTATATAAGTATCCCTGAGAATTTCTTATCTTTGTATACTGAATACACTTCGTACATTTCAGCTAAACACTGAATATAAAACCAAATCAATTAAACCTGCTTCAAATTAGCTGAAGGCAAAGGGAAAAAAGCATGACTAACAACACATACCAAAGAGAAACCTCCTTTCTAAAACAATCCTGATACTCTAATCAAATTTTAGTTTAGCTATACTGACTAGAACACCACCTCTAAAATGACACAATCATATTTTGACTGGTGAAACAGGCTGAGCTCCAAGAAGGAACCCATGAAAACATAAACTGACAAAGACCTAAAGTCTAAAAGCTTGCTGCTCTGCATGTGTGTGAGGCTGGCAAACTGACCAATGCCACGTTTCAGTTGCCATGGACACAGGAGCCCTATTTTTTTTTTACCTTCTTCTCTGATCACACAATAATCAGAAGTGTTTACTCCTCGGTTGAGCCAATTTTACACACACACACACATACAGTAACAATTATGTAGTTTTGACGGATTACAAAGCAGCGCTGTTTCACATATATAAACTTCTATTTAAGTAGATGAAAACATAGCTTCTGACATGTCTTTCAACCCTCAAGTTACGAAAATGACTTACTCTTTTGACTTCTTCTGGTATCATTTAGGTTGATATATCACCACCATGAAGCTGAAAATCTGTCAGCTTCTGTCTCATCCTCAAACACAGTGGCCATTGTGTGTTGGGTTTTCAGAGATTTAGTATTCACCTGTGGTTTTCATGCTTGTGTAGCCTGTCAATAAGAACAAGAGTTCAAATCCATTCACAGTGCGCATATTGTAGTCCATTAAATGCCAATGTGCAATGGCTAAGCATGTTTTGGATCCACATATGTCAAATGGTTATTTATCATCTTGGTATGTCTGTGTGCAGAGGGCAGAAAATTCAATTTCAGATTTTTGTGATACAGAAAAGTATTTAAAAGCCAGCATGAGCTCATTACTGACTCTTATATTAGTTATGTGGTATCGCAAACTGAGTGAGTCACTGTATGACCTTACTATTTCTCACTTTTCGGGGGCAATTATCTCTAACTGCCTGTTGTTTGTCATGGAAAACATTGTTGCCTTGCTTTTCCACCTGAACTGTGTAGAATTACAATGCATTATTCTTCACACCCTCAAATTCTTTAAGTCATTCTCACCTTTTTATCAGTTACAAGGCGACACAACGGCAGCAGGGAGTGATTTGCCACCGAGGCACTAAATTGTCCCCTCAGGCTCTGCCGTCCAATTAATGAGAATTCAATTCAGGGGTATTTCTCCTATAAGAGATTATGCAGTCAGGCAGAAGCCATCAGTCCAACACCTTGGGGGTTCTTTACTCAGGAAGACATGTGTTGTCAAAACATTCCCACCTCAAGCTACTCTGCTTCACAAGCTGATAAGCAGTAGTTTGATCTACCTACTACAGACTACAGCAGAAATTTTATTACAGACATTATGCCTGTTCAAGACTAGAGGTTTCGGAAACATCCATACTCCATAGTCAAATTCTTAAAACATGACAGCCTTGTCCAACAATGATGTTGGTCTACGTGCTTACATTCTGGTAAAGTCATTTATCCAGGGGCAGGGATTGCCTTGAGAGTAAAACTATTAGATTTCAATAAGTTGTGTTAGTAATTACCACTACACTATAAGCACTTTTTTCCCTTGACATTTGGTAATCATGTATGTTACTGTGCTGCAGATCTATCTGCAGGTGCATCGTGGCCTCAGTGTGTTTGGAAATTGACGTCTTAAAGCTATTTTCACGAGGCTGCTGGGAAGAATGACTTATCATGTTTGAATGCTTCTTGCATGGATCTTGGCTGCCTCCTTCATTCAGTTTTGTCCTCCTCCCAGACAATTCAGGATGGGTGTAGTCTGGATGGGGAGTGGGCGAGAAGCGAGTGGCTGCCTTGCTGGAGAAGAACTGCGCCAGCAGAACAGGGAGCCTGCCAGCCTTGAGCTGTCCACCCACTCCAGATCTGCCTCTCTGTGATTAGCCTGCAGCCTCAGGCCCCTAATACCTCTGTTCAGCTGCTGTCTCATTCTCAGGTGTAAGTTGGATTAACATGCAGCATTTCTGTATGCTATGTCCACTAGTTATAGGTAATGTACTGATTCTATTAAATTTGGCAGTATCCACGCAGCCCAACAGGCTGGTTAAGGGATGGTCATCTTAGTTTGTTTTGTCTCGGGTTGATGATATGTTAGAGGCTCTAAACTAAGCATAAGCTTGGTGGATTTCCTCTCCTTGTGAATAAATCTTTTATGCCCGAGGCTCAGCACTTCTTTTCTTAGCAATAACACAAAATTCCTCTAAATATAATAGATGACACAAAGACAATCCTGTGATTAAATTATCATTTGTCTCTTTACACTTTCATTTGCAGAAAATGTTTTAGTGCATAAATATGGCTTTGATAAAGAAGATGTCAGTTTGTCGCTTGCTTTCGGCTTTGTTTTTGTTTTCAATAGAGAGTGAAGCTGGCGTATCCATGGCTGTACAAAAGAGAGGAAGAAAAAAAAAGAAAGGAAAGCTTTATGAGAAACAGACAGTGCTGATGTGATGAAAAGTGACATACAGGGCAACGCTCCATCCCTGTGTTGGAACATGCCTGGATGATCCACAGACAGTTTGTTTGGCTAAATTTCTGCTGCCTGTTAATGTGCAAATTACGGCAGAATCCTCAAAGGTACTGGGCAGAACAGGAAAAATCTCAGAAAACAAGGTGGCGTGAACAGCAGCAGCAATGGATTTTTTTTAATGGTCTAAGCTGATAACTCAAACATACATTTCTGCTGATATATGAGCACAAAATGTGACATTGTGGTTTATCTTAAGGGAACTGCCAGAACTGTTTAAGTGCCAAAGTTGTTTTCCCTGCAGGAAAGCTGAAACCTCACTCTTTGTGTAAGCAAATCTCATCCCAGGCAAAGTGGGAGGAGATGAAGATGAAAGTAGATCCAGGATGTGTTGCTTTATGATTCTCTCCCTACTTTACTTCCACACATACCAATCAAATGACCGTGCAATGAGCTGGGTGAGCTGCCTGGGAGGTTTGATTCAAAGGGGAAAGGAATAAAAGATTCCATTTTCAGTCACCTGTCTCCCTTGCACCCGTCCTACTTGCTCTCTCAACTCCTGCTCTCTGTTCCTCCCTCTCTTCCTGCATTTTTCCCAGACTGAGGCGTCTATGGACCCTCTGGCTCCGCTGCTTTCGTCAGTGACTTGGTGTGCTCTGAGAAACTTTGTGAACTCTGTGTTTGAGTGGGAAGGGAGAGAAAGGCAAGCCGTTGATGGGACGCCGCCCGGCAGCCCTGGAAACAGCATCGGCACTCTTCGCTGCTGATAATCCTCCCTCCAGGCCATGACAAAGCAGCACCTTCTTCTCACCCCCCTGGCCCTGCTGGGACTCCTTCTGGGGTTTGCAGATCTCAACCTTGGTTCTGTTGGTGAGGATGAGGATTACTATATGCAAGAGCTGCTGACAAGGGATCAATACAATCAGGTGCAAGAGTTGGAGAAACCTATTTCCTTGACACCTGATGGACATGATCATTCAGGACAAACCACAGCCAAGAAGGTACCAAAAGGAAAGACAGAGATCAATAAGAAGACAGATAAAACCACAGACGATGCAAAAACAGGTAAAAGCATGGTCATTTCTTTGAAAAAATGCATTTTCTCGGGTAAAAAGACTAAAGTTCCAGTCACATTTTAGCAAAAATCGCGCAAAGTTAAAGTTAACTATCTAGTATTTTTTACAAGTTTGAAGAAGTATTTTCAGTCAATTTAGGATCACATCACAAGTGAATACTACATTTAAATGGAATGATTTATCAAAAAGGATCAATCATGTCTTTAAATTGATGAACTTTTCAATGTGAAAGTATTAATGTGCTCAAAAGGGTATCTAAAACACTGTTTTAGATATGCTCCAGAATGACTTCCTGGGGTATCCTCCCAGTCCCTACTCAGCATGCACTAATCTTAGTGATATCTCTGCTTGGCCTCTGCACAGCAGCAGAGCTAAAAGCGTCATGCTTTATAGAAGTCAGGAGGAGGTGGTGAAGAACATGTGATATCCATACGGTCTCAGTGCGGTCCATGTGGAAACGGGGAGCACAAGCCTCACCCGAGGGGAATCTCAGTTTGTGCAGTGGCAGGTTTGTCGGCATGTTTGAAATACAGCCAGATGATTGGAGGACAGTAGGGGGCGTGAGGGTTTCTGTTGTTTGGTGGCAGATTGGGCTGAGCAGCTGTGGAGGCAGTGAGGTCATGTTTCAGGCATCTGGCTTCACATGTTTCAGTAGGTTTACCTGCCGCAGGTCGGAGTGCAAGAGAGAGATGAAAGTCATGAAGCTCACAACAGTCAGAGCTTTAAAACAAGTCTAGGATCAGATAGCTAGGAAGCACTTTGCTTCAGTGTTGTTGACCGGCAAACTTAGCAACAAAAATATTCTCCACGTCATTCATACAGGAACATTTTAGCATCTATCTATCTTTTGTTTTGTTTTTTTGAAGAACAGATCTTTCTTTTATAATTCCACAGATGTTATAGACTTCCAGGAGTAATGAGGTACAAATCAGACAACTGCAAAGAGCATAAAATGTAGCATCAAGAAGCTGGAGTTGACTTCTTGTTATATGTCCTGCAAGAGCTAGTTTGTACTTAATGGAAATGTCCACATGCTTGCATACATGCTAACATACTATATGCTGAACACTGTATTTTTACCCTAAACAGTTCATGCCTGGTTCACTATATGTCAAATGTTTTCATTCACTTATTTTTTTAGTTTTAAAAGGCGACACAAGTTGTAAATGTTTCTTATAATATGCAGTGATGCGTTAACATCTTTTTGAATGTCAAAGAATGAAAATTGTGTGTTCATTGCTCTATACATTGAAGCAGCTATGCATGCACACTTTGAATGCACATGAGGAAAAGGGTAAAATTGTCATGTGTACTGAGCGTGAAAACCTTGTGTGTCTCTCTCCATTGGCTTTCATTGCTTATTGAATGCTTCTTAACTATTGGTAATCTTCTCTTCCTGCTGTGTTGCCTGTTGTGCACCGATGTGTCGCTGGCCATATGTCAGAACCTTCTACGATCATAAATGCTGAACCACATCTGCAGCTCAGAGCACTGGAGAGGATTTAACCTGTCCCTGAATTGAGATGAAGATAAAGAGTTTCAGATGTGAGAGAGGTTGTTGTCATATGGGGCTTTTCCTGACCTGAGACTCCCTTAGAATGGAACACACTGTTCACTGTCATCCTCCATTTGTAGAATGCAAATACATTGTGCCTCATTTTGTGATTAATTGAAGTCAGGAGACAGTCATCTCATAAATGACATCTCATTGAATTAATGATAGTAAAGTGGTGAATATTAATGAATGAATAAGCTGATGTGAGGAAAAGAGGAAGTTTTCAAATCCTCTGCCTAGGAAATAACTTTCAGAACCCATCCCTAAATTTCCCCACATATGCAAGGCTGAACCATCCAAGGCTTCTTTATTTTCTCTCTTTGAATTTTTTCATTTCTAATGTTGTTTTAAAGTTTGAATGTCAACGTTTTATTGTCACATAATAATGATTCTTTTCTCGTTCAAATGCTATTTCCTTACTTAGTGAAAGCACCCAACAAAAAGGCAGAGAAGAGCAAGAAGAGCACACTGAAAAATTCAAACAGCATTACTGAAGGAGACAGACAATACAGCTCGATAAAAGAGGGTGAGTGAAAAAGCAGCAACACTCCTTTATAATGGGTATTTCATGATCTCATAAAAATTCATCTTTCCTCCAACGTGCGGGGATCATTTCTCCACCTTCATGCTGTAGTTCTGATGGGAAAAAAGAAACAAACTCTCTCAGAGATGACAAATATTTTGGAAGGGGCAAGAGTGTTCGGAAAGCATATTTTCCCTCAGAGGAAAGGTCTGGCAATACAAGATGATACTCGCAGAAGTGGAGTCTGTGAGGCAGCGTGTTTAGTTTCCATGGATCACTGTATATTTGCAAAACAGGAGCCAGGATGCCTCAGTAGCTTCTCTTGCATTTCAAATAATGATTAACCATTCTTGACTGAGAGTGAAAAATGCACAGACTTGACATTATTAAACCTACTCACGCAGCATGAGGCATTTCAGTCCCGGAAAACCGAACTTCATGCTGTTGAGAATGAGGGGAGATTATGTTGAGTTGCAATGAATTCATCGGTTGATCCTGAAGCAAATGAGACTATTACCAATTACCATACTACATCGACTATGACAGGTTGGTATTCTGCCATCTTTTATTTATTATTCTGGAAGCAGAGCAGAAAGTTTGACACAAAGTGTCAGACTACTCAGAGCTAAAACTATGATGTAACATTAATCTGTCCTTTGAAATGGTTTCATCTGTGGGTGGAGGATGAATTAAATGGGCCACATTGTTTTATACACTTTCTGGACAGATTTACTCCTTAGTTAGCAGTTGTTTAATCTCCAAATTGCTCATCATATTGTCAAGAATATTACAGACCTGACAGATCTCGACATGAATTCAAATGCAGTCGTACACAAGGTGCAAGTATGTGTGGAGCAAAAGGCAAACTTAAATAACCTACGATTGCAACAAAAGAGGTGATGAAATATTAAAAATAATTCAAGATTATATTTTTTTTAATTAGGCAGTTTCTGTTTGGGATGGTGGCTGACTAACAAATGAGAGCTTGCTTGTTATTCAACTCTTTCTTTGTTTTGTTGTCTAATTTAATAAATGGTGTTTAATGAGAACATCCCTATGACACATCTATGCTGCCTTGGTAACGTTTCTCTGAGTGGACCGAGGCATCCAGGATTAAAGAACATTATGACAGTTGAAAAAAGAGGGTTGTTGTTTGAAAATGTATTCAGTAGCTGTGCAAAGTAAAATGTTTGAATTGGCCTTTTTTTGGTTAGTTTTCCAGTATTGGACAAATAACTATCAAATATATGTTCAATCCAATACCAACGTATAGAATAGACTTGTTGGGATACTGGGACAAAATTCAACCCTAAACACCAGCTTTTCATGTTTTATCAGTAGAACAGACTATTTCAAAGAAATATTTCAATGATATAAAAACAGATATGAAACAAGCACATGGAACCTTAATAATAAACATTTTAATACAGAAAAGTATACTCGAGAAATTTGTAAACCTGATTTAGACACAACTAACTGATTTGGGATTTCTTTTGTGCCTCTTTAAAACCAGATTCTTTGCTCTTGTGTGGGTCTTTCTGTATTGCTTGCAGATGGTGAATTTGTTTTAAGAATTTACAACACAGTGGGTAGCCATCTGTTTTTTTTTCTTCTTTTTTCACTTGGCCTTAGTCCATCAGTGCTCAGGTTGTCTCAACATGTTAGAAATGTTGCATTCAGTGATCAGCGAGAATATTACATATACGAGCGTGAAGTCTCACAAATACAGCAACACATTTATGTGCTGTATGGAAGTACTGTGAATTCAACATTAACTGAGCTCACGGCTGGCTTTGCTTTTGGCTCATTAATCATCTTATTTGCCTCATTAGTTGCACTGCAATTTGAATCTCAAATTTAGATTTAAGGTTAAATGCTTACATTGTCTTTTCCGTAGATGGAGTTTTGGAGCATTTTCTTTTTTTTAACTGAAGCGTTCCTAAAACACAGTGCCCATCTTCATTACTGAACAAATATGGTGTCTTCTTTAGTGTAGAGTATGCCCAAATGGGAATTTATACAAGACAGAGTGAAAATCCATTCCACTTTCAAGAAATCTCCATTGTGTCCTTTGTGCCTATTGCACCTCTGGGTGTTCATTTGTGAAGGCAATCCTGGCTGGGTGACAGCGTCATGTGCAGCATATGCTGCATGTACAAACAGACCGGTGCCCAATCGGAAATTCTTCCTCTGATGTTCCTTCTGCTGTGGTCCAGCTTGATCTTACCCAAAGAGCCGTTGGGCAGTGGAGATTTCAGATGTCAGCCTAGATTTGCCCATTTGGCTCTTATTGGATGACATTCACTGTAGTGTAAAAAGATGAGAGAATCTTACACAAAGAGCTCTATTTAGTGAGAGTCATCTCAGTTTCTGCAGTCACTTAGATAAAGGCATTTGTTCAAACAAAATCCAACTCCCTTCAGCATGATGGAAAAAATGTTTTTGAGATGTGCAGCTTTCTTTTCTTAAGGGAGTGTTTTGTGTATTTTATTCTAAAGAATAAAGTCAGCGCACTGAATGCGGCAGTTTGCCTGCCAAAATTACCCACACAAGCCACCGCTAATAACTGAAACTGTTCCAAGCAAACATTCTGAGGAAGCCTTAGCTAAGGACCTCAGTCAGTGAGAATACCTCATGATCATCTCAAATGATTTGTCATCTTGGCATAATATTGCATTTTAGAAGTTCATCAGACAGAAAGGAAAACATTCAAATTCATTTAGTTTATATTTGCTAATAGTCTGGACACAGGTTCAGATTAATCAATTGTGTGTTTGTAGAAGTTTGATTCAGATTGAAATTAGATGTATTAATTCACTTTACAAATATTATGTACAAGTTGCATTGCTGAATGATCACATGCATAGTCACACAACAGAATTCCCCACAATGTCAACAGGAGAAATCCATTTCTCTGACTCATTTCATGGATATTTAAAACTATTATTGATATTCAAGATATGAATTTCAAAGCATTATGTTGGTGGTTGGAAGATCAAGTTGATACATCTAAGTTTAATCTTTAAGAACTAAGAGTTAAGAATGAAGAACTACAGGAAGGACAGTATGTGAAAATTGGAAGTGACGAAATAAACAGGATGAAAAGTCCAAACAGTGAGAGGCTTCTCAGGGGGGAATCAACAGGCCTTTCTTACTGAACTCATGCATATGCATACAGTTCTGTTAAGTTAATGTTGCTTTTTGTGTTGACTCCAAACCTTGCAGCAGCCCATACACACCTTGGTGGAAACATTGTATTTCCTAGACAAAAGAGTTTCAGAAAAATAATGCATCCTGTCATGGTGCAATAAAGTTGTAACATATTAAAAAATCCAAGGTGTTTATTTGGCATGAAGATCTAAGTCCAAATAAGCATCATTAGGCTGTGCTGGAAAAGGAATAGTGGGGTTTAGCACTTCAAAAAAAAAGTTCAGGTCTGACAGGCCTGTCTGTCTTTAATTTGAACATTTCTCTTCTCTAGATTTAGCTCAAAGTTTAACTGTTGGCTATTGTCTGCATATCAGTTTTCTGATGACAGGACTGGCCCCTGAATAATAACAATCTTGAGCGTTGCAGATGATTGGATTATGCAAAAGACCTCTCAGTAATCCAACTTTTATTCCAACATGTGGGAAAGAGAGATCTAAAAATGGGGTTGCTCAAGAGGAAGAGTGTCTGCCAGTCAGAATATTGATGGTTTGACTCCTGGCTTTCTCAGACCACATGTAGAACTAACTTACTTTATTTACTGATGGATCCATTTGTGTACGAATGAGTATAATGGAAAAAATACTGTGTTCTGTCCATTGCTTAAAATAGGCCTGCTTCATTTCAATCTTTGTAATTGCTGCAGATTTGTATTGTGTTCCCTTTGGATGAAGTACATTTCAAGAGGGAGTCCAAAAACATAACTATGTACTCAAAGTGTGCACGCATAGCATACGGTGATGAATTACCACCAATATCTGACATATTTTTAAATTGATCCGGGTTTCATCTTAGTTTTCCTCTTTTTGGCTCAGCTTTTGAGGTTAGAAGTTAGCTGATTCACACATCTGAACTCGCAGTTCAAAGTCAAAAAGAGCCATTTATGTCGAGTCAAGCTATTAACAAATGCATGCTCAGGATCTATTGTATATGCTGTGGAGGCAGCAACTCTTCTGGAGTGATGCAACTCATGATACATAAAATTACCATCACAGGCCTATTTGTCTTTCTCCTTGCCTAGAATGCCCTCCCATGGGACTGGAGACACTGAAGATTGATGATTTCCAGCTTCATGCTTCGTCTACGAAACGCTATGGCCTTGGAGCACACAGAGGTCGCCTTAACATTCAGGTAAGATGGGAATGCGTAGTGCTGGCGTGGCTTGGCCAAGCTTACCGGATACGTTAGGGCTTGCTCTGCACCTCAGAATAACTCACCTTTCCTTGGAAGGCCGCATGCTTAAGCGTAGCCTTTTTTCTTTGTGACCCAAAGCAGCTATGATGATTTGATCAGGAGATAGCATCTTCCTTATTCAAAATCATCTTGAATTGATATTCAAGCGTCTTGGAAAGATGTCAGAGGTGATAACCTGCATTTCATCTCTTGGGTGTGAATGGCAGCATCATCATGTTTTAGCTCACCACACATTTCAATGCTCTAAAGCTAACCCAGCAGAAAAGAAAGTAATAGTGTTTCCATCAAATCAGGGACACAGTCACAGACCCAATAAAAAGGACGAGCATGTGGGAGAAGAGGTATTTCCTGTTAGTGCAGACTGCGCTTTGAGGGTAATACCCTGCACTCAATCTGCAGCAAGCCTCATTTTCTCTGAGCCGAGCTGCTCTAAATCCAACTGCGCAATTAATGAAACACGCGAACACATGCTCTTAATTCAATCAAGACAGCTCAAACAACAAAACAAAGCATAGTTGTCTGGCGTGTGTGAAACTGTGCGTGTGTGCAAGCGGAGGGATCATAGGAGGACAGAGATAGTGTCAGGAGAAAGACATAGTCACCAGATGTGGAAAGGATATGTGAAAGGATTCTGTTCTGTTTAGAATGAGTTTGGTTTATTTTCACGTTTTTAGCAACTCCAGTTTATTTGGATTACAGACACAAATACAAGTGCTGGAATCTTGATATAAAGCGATGGCACTGAAAACACGGATAACCAAAATGCTAGTAAGAGTCCAAATAAAACATGCTCTGCAAAAAATAATAATCACACGATTTACTGCTTGCAAAAAAAATGCATACAGCATCAAACAACGACGAGCCAAAAACTGTGTTCACAAAATGCTTCCTCATAAAGTGAAAGGCTTAAATATCCAATTTCATTTAGTCAAAGATTTCCCTCCATCTGCTGATTCTCCCTTCTGTCTGGGCTTTAATGTCTATAGTTTGACTGCAAGTCACCTTCAGCTAATTTGATTTACTTGATGTAATTAGACAGCAGACAACTGTGTAGAAAAGTCTGATGGTTGATTGTGTACATCAGAGTGCCAAGCTGTACATTTCAGAAACATCTTAGTTTAGCTGCATGCAATGATATTTTTCTGGCAATGATCTGAGGCAGGATTGCTGCAACTTTCAGAAGCTTCACTCGTACGAATCATGACTTTTGTTGAACTAGTTGGCTAAAGATGGTGCTTATTATAAAAAAGATATACAATTGAGAATTACACAGAGAAAGAATCAATACTTTTCCAGTTGGACTTCATGGTTGTGTGGACAGGCAGATTGCATGCTTTACTTAAAACGCACAAAAAAGCCCATATGGGATTTGCCAAAACACAACTGAATGACTCATGAGAGGCAAAGCCCTCATATCTGGTGAATCAAAAGATTGAACTATTTGGCTTCTATTCCATGTGGCACAGAAGTTTGCTCGTTACTAAAATCCCTGAACGAAAGCCTGTCAATGACAACATCACAGCGCGGCAGCTGTGAGGTCGTCCAAATTGGCAAAGGAATTGCCATGTGTATAGGGAGCAATCCCCCAAACTTTTTCCAGTTTGCTCAGAATGTCAAGATGAGGCAAAGGCCTATATTTCAATAACACAGTGAAGCTGAGAAAACGCAGCAACGACAAACTAAAAGAGACAATTCAAATAGACTCTACACCTGAACCCAGTAGACCATCTCATGAGAGCTTTGAAAATGGGTGTGTAGTGACGCTCCTCATCCAACTAGTTGAGGCAAAACGTCTCTGCTGAGAAAGATTGGAGAGCTCCCAACAGAAAGGTTTGCCACGCTTGCATGATCACACCCAGAAATAGCTCAGACTCCCCTTACTGTCAAAGTACAGGAATAAGGGAAAGCTTTGGACACTTTTGTATATGGAAAAAAAGACGTCCTCGTATTGTGAACCTCTCAAAAAAACACTCGAAAGCTGTGATTTTGTCAGTGTTGTGAAATATTTGCGGACCAAATAAAGGGATAAAATGAAATCCTTTTCAGAATGAGAGAACACTCTAAGGAAAACTTGGAAAAATTCCTGTGTGCACTGCAGGTTTTTCAAAACTTGTTTCCCTTTCCTGCTGCTTATCTCACGTTGTAATAGACAATCATAAAAGACAAAACCAATACATTTGTCTGACATATGTATTTTATGTGGGGTCAGAACATGGCGACTGAATGACGTGTACCATGCGTACTGTTGGATAATCATTACTCATGGTTTAGAAACATTAAATTTGTTATAATTTTCTCCCCTCTAGCATTTCTGTGTCGTAAAGAGGTGACAATATATGCCCAACACAAAGTTTAGCAAAGAATGTTATATAACGTTTAGATTGGGGTTATTCAGATTAAAGTGTGTGCATATGTCCATGGAAAAAATGGGAGAAAGAAACTGAGGATTGCTGGTTTTTCAGCGTTTTACAGATATCGTTTGCTTTCACCCGTGTGATTCAGTCCATCCTTTATTTATACCTACTCAATGCAATTCAGGGTCCCAAGAGATCTGGAGCCTGTCCTATCAGGCCAAAAGCAGGGGACATCCTGAACAGGCCTCTCATTCATCACAGAGACAAACAACCACACACTGTTTTGGGGGACAATTTAGCATTACATGTAAGCCAACATCCATTTTTAATAGTGGGATGAATCCAGGGGAGCCGGTAAAACCCAATTTAAGCAAACTTCAAACCGAAATACCCTCAATAGACATTTGAAATGGGACTTCTTTATCTTATTTGCTCCTTTTCAAGGCAGCATTTTTTAGATAGTCAGGGCAGCTTAACATGGTTGATCTCTGGATTGATCATCCTATAAGTGACCAACTGTTTTTAGTACACCGGTAACAAACAGTAACAATACAGCCAGTGCATTGTGTCATTTACATAGCTCCTGCATAACCTCTACATATGATTCAACATGTACTTGTGGATTAAAACTGTGCTCCCACGTGACTGTCTCTGGGAATCAGGCCGGCCTATATGAAGATGACCTGTATGATGGGGCCTGGTGTGCTGGGAGAGATGATCCGTTGCAGTGGTTTGAGGTGGATGCCAGGAGGCTGACAAAGTTCACCGGGGTCATCACACAAGGCAGGAGCTCCCTCTGGTCGTGAGTAGGAAGCCTGCAGGCATGCGAGGCCTGATGCAAAAGTTGTATACTGACAAAGAGGATTGTGTGCCCACTAGCAATGGGTAATAGGTCATGCTGTTTCCATGAGGGCTGATTTAATATATTTCTGGACGAGTATATGTTCGTATTTGATTTTTGGTTTGATAATTTAGGGCAATACAGTTCAATAGAGATTATTTTACATTCAGCCCTTAAATTCACACATGAGAAAATATAATGTAGTTTATATCTACAAATAAGTGTCTTAAGTCATGTTGGTGGGTCTGTGAAACTGGCACGGCAGTCGCAGACTTGGAGATAAACTTTGCCACGTCGTTAACATTACGAAAACCAACTAAAACATGGTATACAGCCAAATATCTAATTACGCATGGCATGAGTTTTAAAATCTGAGCTCCCAGTGAGACGTGAACTCTGGAAGGAGACAGACAGCAATGATTGTTCCAGAACTCTAAACGGCTCTTGGATTTTCCTTCAAACCCATGTGGAAAATTTGACTGTGCAAATATAAACAAGACAAGCTCTTGAATCGTCCCTAGATGGTACTGAACCTTCACTTGTTCTGCCCTTTTCACAAGTCTTTTCTGATCCTCTGACTGTGGGATTAAGGATTTATGGATTTGATTGATTTGAATGCAGCCTTAATTTTTCATATCTTCTAAAAGGTCACTACAATATTAAAATAACACTGGTGAAAACTGCTTTTTACATACTGAGAAGCATTGTAAGGAGGGTAAACAGGGACATGGCTGCACATAGAATAAAAAACTATTTTAGTTGTGGTAACAATATGTATGGCTTATTACCAATTGGCTCTTGGAATAGAAAAAAGGCATTGAGAAAAATCCAAAAACATGAAGAAAAAAAAGTTAGGAAGTACAACTTGAAATCAATCACTGGACTGAAATTAATAACTTTCTGGGGGGCAGTTTTTTTTTAAAGATATGCTCAAATACTGTCAGTTTCAGTTAACATACGATCGTGGACATTTTTTCTTTTCTTTTTTTCTTTTTATTCAAATGTACAGTCTTTTAAATCCAGTAGATATTGCTATTCGGCCTCATATTTCCTGGTCTTCCTGTTATAGACTGGATTTTTCTGTTAGGAATTTGCTCACCAGACTTTACCTGTAACATAAGCTCTTTGTTCCCAACGACCAGAGCAGCCACATTTGTGAGTGTCTGTTTTTTTCTGTCACTTTCTTATTCACCTTCCATGGCTGAAAAAGTTTGATTTTAAGTGGATGCCTGCTGCTCCAGTGTGACACCCGGAGGCTTTGTAAATCTACACTAACCAACTGACTCCACAACTTCTCCCAGATGATGTTGTAGATGTCGTACAAAAATCCAAAGTAAAGTCATAAAGCCCGGCCCCGAGACTAAAGAGATCTATGGCCTAGAAAAAAGTTCACTGAGCATCTAAGAATACTGACGGAACATTTGATTGCTAAATATTTTTGATAAATTATGATACTTTAAACAAGATAATCAGAGAGATTATTCTGCTCAAATCAGTAACATTCCTTGAAGACACAGGCTCTAGGAAATCCTCTCAGCTAAAACTGAATTTTGTGTCTGTGTGTTTTATATATAGATATTGATAATCACAGCATGAATATATATGATTCAGTCCAGCAGTTTTAAATAAAGTTGGATTTTACACTCTCCAAGGCAGGGCAGTAAGATTTTTATCTGGGACTGAAACACAAAAAAGTAATCGCTCTCTAAACGTATGCATTTTGAATAAGGACTTCTTTATAAATCATTCATGAGCTGTAAGCAGTGATTAATTGATTCAATCAGGTTCATGAAAGCATTAAGTTTTGCTTCACAAATCACTGGTTATTGATTAAGAAGAACATCATTTATGTCAGGTTAGATCAAATCCTTGCAACTTTTTAATTCTTTCCCTAATTGAGTCAATGATTCTTGGAGAATACCATAAGTTTTTGTTCAATTTGAGCTATCAAGACTGAACTAGAACATTTTTAGCCAAAGAAATTTTTCTTTTTAAATGCGTTGGGTCCCATCTGATCAATAAAACAGTCATTTTGTGTGGACCCTTGCAACAAGCATCTGACTGAGTGGAATGCAATCTCAATCTAAATTTAAAATGCAACTCAATAAAAACCAAGGAACTGTGGACAATAACATTTTAGATAGCTGTTCAGGGTTTTTCAAAATAGGGTGTTTTATTTTCCAGAAGGAGAAGAATACTAATGTCCATCATGTTTGATTTGAGCTGCTCGCAGGTTCACTAAAACAGCAGCTACTGCCTCTGTTTCCAATCTGCACTATCATCTAACTACCTTCACTCTGCTCCACGATAGAATTTGACAACCTCAGGCCTGTATGTCTTTAATTGGAAAGGGCGGCACTAACCTCTGCAAACTGCTGCACGGTTTTAGAGAGTGGTAGGTTCTTTAATAGGTGCCATTTGTGATTTGCCTTCAGATCGAGCACCATGTAAAGGTGCAGAGGACACAATGCCTGAGACAGGATTTCTCTGCAATTAGCTCTGTAAGCCACACAATGATCTGCCGTGCCAGTTCAGGAGCTCCTGTCTGTATCAGCACTTTAATTAGCAGATCTGGGAATTCTTACCAGGGCAAACCCACTCAGTTCTGATGTCTTTATCTGGAAGCATAGGAGTCACTGGCATCCTACATACTGCGCAATGAGGTTAGCTCTTGCTGGCGAGGTGACTGGCCATTGGTCAATTCTTATGGGCGTTCACAAAGGGTAGATTCCATGTGGATGATTTGTCCTCTTTTGTCTCTTCTTCCGCTCTTTTTAAAAGTTTTTTTTTTTTTTACTTACCTACATGCACCATGATGCCTTTAGGCTGATTACTGACCTGTTTTTTAAATTTTATTTCTATCACTGAACCAGGTTTACAGAACCAATGGACACAAAAAAAATATTTAGGACTATATTTTGATTTTGATATTCTAGTTTGTGTATCTTAATGGTCTTTTAGCATTTTAAAAAACTGTTGCTGATGTGCAGATTTGTTATATAAATTGATTTTCATTGTTGGAGAGTATCAGATACAGCTGTCTATGAGCTGAATAACATAAACACAGTCACTTTGGTGCTCTGTATGTTTTCAGTGTTTTATTGTTCTCTCATACCCTTATTTTTCTAATAATGTTGACAGGAGTGATTGGGTCACATCATACAAGGTTATGGTTAGTAACGACAGTCACACCTGGTTAACGCTTAAGAATGGCTCAAAAGACTTGGTGAGTAATTTTTGACATTTTTGTACCCGATCTACTGACATTATCACATAATAAAACCTTGATTCAGTGTACTAATTTCTCTCCACTGTGTAGGAAGTCTTGATCTCTGTGTCTCTGCTATACAACAGCGAAATAGAAAAATGAATGCTTGCTTGGGAGTAATTACTGAGGGAGATTTAGCCGCCTGCTTATTTCCAAGCTTAATGAGCTGTGAGGCCACAGTAAATACTGATGATGTTCCATGAGATAGGAACTTGCCTTGGTTCACTGTCAGAGCTGTTCACCAATGTTCACCAATGTTCACCAAGCTGTGCTTTGAAAAACACTGCGTGTGTGATGCAAGACTGATTGAGTTTTTATTGCTTCTGATTTCAAATCAGCAGGTAACAAAAAAAACTTTTTCACAACTTTTATTTTATGCTAACAATCATTTGGTTCATGCTAAAAAGCACTCTGGTTTGGGCTTACCAATAATTTCTTTATGATATAGCTGTCAATGTAAAAAAGAAAAAACAAACATTATGGCAGGTTTTTCACTTCCTGGCTAAATTAAGGGTATGTAGTAATGTAACAAAAATACATACCCAATACAGGCTTCATATCTACAATACAATTATAGATTTTCTCTGCCAGCAAGAACCAACATACCGCTTGTTGTTTTGGAAGAGGGAGATAGAACTGTTTATCATTGTTGTGCACATGTTCTAAGGCAGTTACTCAGATGTGCGCTATTATCTTTATGCATGCTTTCTTTGAAGCTGTATTAGTTTCAAGGGTACTTCTAAACATCTGTTGAAGGACAGCAGGTAACAATTTGCATTCTG
Source organism: Menidia beryllina (assembly GCA_013363375.1). NCBI lineage: Eukaryota > Metazoa > Chordata > Actinopteri > Atheriniformes > Atherinopsidae > Menidia > Menidia beryllina. The sequence goes on from JABUIW010000056.1 coordinate 2,764,395, forward strand.
GGGCTGCATATGTTCTATTGCTGTTGAACGAGGAGCATTTCTTGACTGTTTATTCACAATGTGTTTCCCTCAGTAGATATTCAGTGGCAACAGAGAAAAAGAGATCCCTGTTCGGAATATCTTCCCAGTGCCCGTGGTTGCCCGATACATCAGGGTCAACCCTCGCTCTTGGTTTCATGTTGGCAGCATCTGTATGAGAGTGGAGATCCTTGGCTGTCCAATGCCAGGTGACGGGTTTGTATGAACAAAGCAGACACTCGAGCGCTCCCTGTCAAACAGACATTTGAAGTGCATGAAGGAAGGCCGCGTTGTCTTTTAGGTCTAGTGCTGAGGTTTGGCACAGATAGACATTTGGCATAACAAGCTCTGCAGAGATTATCCACAGTATCTGGGACACTTTTTTAAGGAAGTTGTTAAGTTATTAATGGGGAATAGACAGTTGCCAAGGGGAAAATGTATAAATAAATGTTGCTTCCTTTGTTTTTTAAGTTGTTGCGGAAAAATTACAACCAAATATATCAAAGTCCTAGCACAATATTTCAAAACCTTTTACATGGCTAGATAGTGTGAGTTACACCAGCCATAGCTAGCCTTAAAAAAAACAAGATCTTATTCACTTTGTGAAATAACTGTAGCTATTTGATTCCAGATCCAAATAATTACTACCACAGACGCAACGAAATCACAACAACTGACAACTTGGACTTCAGACATCACAGCTACAAAGAAATGAGACAGGTAGGTCACAATGAACAGAAGACAGCATCCTCTTTAGAACACGGTTTGGAGCAAAAAGTGAATTAGAACAAATGATCCAACTGCTTGAAAATGCATGAAGCATGTTATGGGTTGTGCCATTACTTATTCATATCGTTGTCACGAGCAGGAGCCTGTTTGTGTCTAGAAAGAGGGCAGCTGTATTTGTCACTGTGCGTGCTGCATCTGAGGGGTGCAAGCGCTGTGAATTGTAATCTGCTGTAATGCAGCATCTCCCTTTGCCAAATAATCAACTAGGGGTGACCATAGCTGCTCTTTACCAAAGTCATAATGAGACATTGCTTCATGAATGTAAAGCACCAGCTTTTCTTCTGCTGCAACGGCTGAAAGCACCACATAGAGGTGAATGAATAGCATGTTTCTGTTCTTTTCTTACTTAACTCTGGGGCTAATCTATGTCGCACAAGCTGTCCAGCTTCAGCAGGCTTTCACAAAGAAAGGAAGCACTATTTTTAAAACTCCTTTTCAAAAGCTTTTTCACCCCTGACATTTCTTAATGTAGGCATCAGGCACCGTATCCCCACTTCAGTTCTCACAGTGCTGTGCCTGAACTTTCAAGTGGAAATTACCCATTGTGGCTCCTCGTGTGAAGTAAAGGGAAAGAAATATACCTTTTATTAGTTCAGGATTCTCTCTTTTTTCAGATCTACTTCTTTGATCACTAATGTAGTAGTACTGGGAGTATTCTGCAACCAAAGCAGATTGTAGACAAATACAAGAAAGAGGCAGACATCACATGTATACAAATCCTTTACATGCAAACACAGAGGCAAACAAGCTTTGTTTTTATTTTTAGCTTTTATAGAATCATCTTAAGCATATAAAGGTCGAATTACCCCTCTCGTGTGTTACATAATCCTTGAGAGACCTCTCTTGCATTGATCATCGTGAATTATATGGCAAAGATATGTTAAAGAGGGAATGCTGTGAGCTGTGCATCCGAGAACAGAGCTGGTAGTCCTTTGTTCACAAAAAAAATCCTGAGATTTATTCAAAGAGTCACATGGGAAGGGAAGTCAAGATTTAACCAAGACTTGTTTAAAAGCCTATCACTGCTTCACTTAACAGCTGAGTAGTGTTTTCCCTGGTGTTCTTATAAGTGTCTTAATTCATGGTCGATATGGGTAAATGATAAGTATTATAATTTTAATCAGTTTCTCTGGAGCTCTTGACTGCTTCTCTACAGCTACTCTTGCAGATAAGAATGCATTGTGTGCAAAGGCTCTGTCAAACAGAACTGGTGATTTAGTCTTTGAAAATTTCTGATACCACCACCCTTATTTTGCACTGTTTTCAAGTTATGCATATCCATTATTTAGAGAAGCAATAAAATCCTTGAAGACTGAAAAATCTCATATTTGTGACAAAATATGGAGCAAAAAGATATAAAAAAAAATGCATTGTTTTCTTCATTTGGTGGATGTTTTTTTTAACATTTCTTCCATTGTCTGATGTTGATTCAAATTGAAATATGTCCTGTTTGGACCAACATACATCCGTTTTTCCCTGTTGATCTAAGCCCAAATAAATACAGACACAAAGCAAAGAAATGTTAATTAAACTTTTACAAGGTTTTGTTTATAATAAATAAATACTGACGGATGGAATTAAAGGTCTTGCAACATGTGTGTACATAAACTAGAGTAGTACAAACCGGTATATGGCATAAGAGCACTTGCATCACCAAAAAGAAAAGAAAGAAATGTCACAGACAACTTGGAGCCCTTGAGCACCCTACATGTTCTGTTTGTTAGTTCCTCCTCAGTCAATGTTTGATCTTGCCTGCTAATTTTGCTGTATGGGTAAGTTATGGCTCTTTATCCAGAAGACCATTGGAATATTTTAAACATTAATAGCTTTAATAAGCAGCCACATTTGATGCCGTGTTGCACCCTCTCCTTTAAACAATGTGGTCTTGAGGGCCACTCTTTATTGAACTCATCTATTAAGTTATGAACACAGAAAAATATCTGTGGCACAGTCGTTCATTTTTTGCTCATTAAAAAGAAATACATTTTCAATACTTCCACCATGCCAGACTGATCCTATCGGACTGTAAGTGCCCCTATGTTTGACTTTTTGTAAACACTGGTAGGACTGTGACCTTCAAAAAAGGGATTCTCATAATCTTGCACACATGGCCAAGTTGGCTTCCAAAACAGAAAACAGAGAAATCTCAGGTTACACCACACTTTAGGGAGTTGTGTGACCTCACAGTCTATGCAGGACACAATTGTTCAACCACACTTTTAGATTAGAATCAGTAAAGGTGGTTAAAAAGTTTATGAATATTGTAGAAATTTGTGATGGTCCACTTTGATTTTTATTTAAGAATTCTTGTGGGGGGTACTGGAGCCTTTCCCAGTAGTCAATGGCCAAAGGCGGGGTACACCCTGGACGGTCCGCCAATCCATCGCAGGGCCACAAAGAGACACACAAAGACAAACAACCATGCACACTCACTCCTAAGAGCAATGTCCAATCAACCTAACACGCAGGTTTTTGGAAAGTGGGAGGAAGCTAGAGAAAAAACCCAAGCAGACATGCAAACATGCAAACTCCACATAATTCCCCCAGGGACTTGAACCCTGAACCCTCTTGCTGTGAGGCAATGGTGCTAACTACCACACCACCATGGCTCCCAATATTATGTTCCCTCTTTGTAAAATACCTCAGGTGAACTCCACAGTAGACCAGACTTTTCTAATGTGATTTCCAGAATTTATTAGCCGTTCGTGCTTCATATATTTGTCTCACCCAGCTTATGAAGGTGGTCAACGAAATGTGTCCCAACATCACCCGGATTTACAACATAGGAAAGTCTCACAGCGGCCTCAAACTGTATGCCATAGAGATCTCTGACAACCCAGGAGAGCATGAAGTTGGTGAGTGAAAAATGGAACAAAATGGAACCTTAACTGATATGAATAGTAACAACCAAACATGTTTATCTCTGATGCATTTATTGCATAATAAGCTCCCCTCAATCTTTTCACTAGCCTCCCATTAATGCCATCTTGTTGACCAGGTGAACCAGAGTTTCGCTACACAGCGGGTTCCCATGGTAACGAAGTGCTAGGTCGGGAGCTGCTCTTGCTGCTGATGCAGTTCATGTGTCTGGAGTATCTATCTGGCAACCAGAGGATACGTCACCTGGTGGAAGAGACCAGAATCCATCTACTGCCATCTGTCAACCCTGATGGGTACGATAAAGCCTTTGAAGTGGTAGGTGCATAAGACATCTATTAATTACCTAATTTCAGGAGCTCGCCGGTTTAAAAAAACACAGCATCATTTCTGTTTAACTGACAGGGCTCTGCATCCTGAAAGATAAGTTGGGATGATCTGATGGAATACATAAAATAAACAACGCGTACACGTGGGCTGTGTGTTCCACTGTAATTCATCACTGTCACATGTGTTGTGGCCTATATCAGTTGCAAGACAAGATAAAAGGGCCTGTTTTAACTCAGTTAAATACAAGTATGTGAGCTACAGAGCAAATATCTGTCCCCTAGATGGTGTCACTCAGAGACCTGATATTTTATTGTAAAATGAGTCTGTATCCAACAGCTGATTTCCATATCAGCTTGTACTTATGAATACATAAATGTAAAGGGATAAAGGCAACAGACTATGCAACTGTGAGGTGTGTGTTGATATCAAAAGGTTCCTTTTATGACAGTTTTTTTAATAACTAGAATGTAATATTCAGTCAAATTATATTATTGTTATACAGTACACGTGTTAGCAATTGTACTAACCAGACGCTATCTCAGTATTTTGGGGGATTTCTTTTGGGCAACAAGTTCCAAAAACTGCACATGCCCTTTACAGTTAGAAATTAAACCAGATGGCGTAAATTTGGGCAAAGTATATCAGAATACACAGCAGAATTAGCAACTTGTGAATTACTTATTAAAACTATAAGTATAGATTTTTTTATTCATCACCCTTATTTAGCCGTCTTTGCTAGTGACTTTAGATGCCCTTCCTGTTATCTGTTATGAATATCTTTCTCTGCAGAGCATGTCCCTTGACATACAAATGTGTATAGACATGTCAATCCTGTATATGGACCATTTCCAGAACTCCACCTGGGACCATAAATGTGTGCTCCCAAGAAAATAAAAAAGCAGTTTCCTGTGACTTTTTAACGTCCTGTACTACCTTTCAACACAGGGCTCCGAGCTCAGTGGTTGGTCTCTTGGTCGATGGAGCAATGATGGAATAGACATTCACCACAACTTCCCAGATCTCAACTCCATTCTATGGGAAGCTGAGGCCACGAAGTGGATTCCTCGCAAAATGTTCAACCACCACGTGCCTCTACCCGAGTGGTACCAGTCAAAGAACGCTTCAGTGAGTCTGCCCGTTTGATAAAGTGTTGTGAAATGTCAACAGGTAAAAACTACCTTATATTAGCACTTACTTTGTACCAACTGCAAGTGTTGGGCAAATTGCTGTGGATATAACTGTTTCCATGTTCTAGAATAGCAACGGCGGTGCTGCACAAGACGTGTAATTGCGGATAAAAATAGCAATTACACGTCCAAGCCACATCTTTTTCTTCTTCCCCGTGCTGAGCTTTAATTTGCCATTTAGTTTCTAGTGACTTCACCTTTCGGTGACAAAGTGTGGCATTGTGTTCTTGTCCTGCACCTCCTCCAGAGTAACAAACAAATCTTCACAGTGAAGCCCATCAGCCTTTTGAAAAGGGTAAAGCAGTCACGAGGACACACCATCGCTATCTATTTTGAGAAACGCGGATGCACTTGCAGTGGATGACGAAGAGGCTGTGAGCCAAAATACACCCAGCGTGCTATTAAAAGCTCATCCTCACGACTGTTTTGACGTTAGTGAGGGCCACGGGTGAGTCACACTGAGCCTCCAGAATAGCTGCTGCAGCTGTGGTGCTGGGATTCCCATCTGTGCTCACAAAGCTGTGAAACCTTTCTGCGCCTGCCCCACTGACTGCCCCAACTGGTCCTTCGAGATGAGAGAGCTGGTTTAATTATATGAGCCCCATCAGCGGGGCAAAACTCTTGATTGTAACGCGCAAGTACACGCAACTGCACACCAGTTGTTTTCCAAGAATTGCTCATCTCTCAGAATTATTATCCGGGTGTTATTTTTAAATATTTTCTCATTTTTGTTTTCTATCTTTATCAATTCACTTTAAGAACACATTCCTGGAAGATCTTGTTTGCATTGAGGAGCTTGATTCAGTGATCACATTGGTCAGATGATGTCATTAATTCCATTTTTCATGTCTCTTTTGTACCCATGCTGTAGGTTGCCTTGGAGACAAGGGCTTTAATAGCATGGATGGAGAAAATGCCTTTCGTGCTGGGAGGTAACCTCCAGGGAGGGGAGCTGGTGGTGACCTTCCCGTATGACAGAACTCGCTCCGTTGGGGTGACGAGGGAACAAACCCCCACCCCGGATGACCACGTCTTTCGCTGGTTGGCATTCTCCTATGCATCCACCCACCGTCTGATGACTGATGCCAACCGACGGGTCTGTCACACAGAGGACTTTGCCAAGGAGGACGGCACCATCAACGGAGCATCCTGGCACACAGCAGCTGGCAGTTAGTGTCCATATCTGCCGGGGTGTTTTTCCGCTGATGTTGACATGGCCATGTGTAGGAGTTGTCTGCTGAGCTAAAAGTCTCAACTTACAGATTTTAACTTCATTTGACTTCAGTAAAAAAAAAAAACTTTCTGATTTTCATCACAGTTCTGCCCAATGCATGGGCAGAATTCTGACCTGTGAGTTAGCTGATGTGGGCCAACAGAGATATCTGTCTCTTTTTCTTTCTTTCTTACAGGTATGAATGATTTTAGCTATTTGCACACCAACTGCTTTGAGCTTTCGATGTACGTGGGTTGTGACAAATTCCCTCATGAGAGCGAGCTGCCTGAAGAGTGGGAGAACAATCGGGAGTCTCTTCTTGTGTTCATGGAGCAGGTAGACAAGCAAAGTAGCCCCACGCAACTCACACAACAAAACTCCCACGGGTGCATTCGGGATATACTCGATGATGTAAAAACAAGGACTTTTCATATTGTGGAATTAGCTTTTCACTTTTGATTTGTCCATGAATTAATGTAACTAAAAAGTTCTCACCTCACCTAATAGAGGCAATGTATTAAACTAAGAGCATCATGCCTTAATGAACAAGAAGCCAGTTTGCAAACCAGACATTTCCTTAAAAGGGTTGTCCCCCAGAAAATATAAAGGAGGAATGAAAGATATTTTGAGGATATCCAAATTTACTTATTGTAAGGCTTCTTGTCCAAACAACATTTAATAAATACAGCATCTGTAATGTATCATATTCTCTCCAGCAATTAAGGCCATTCAGCCTCTGACATGACACTTTTTTTAATAATTGTTGCTGGATGTGGAGGAAATATGCAAATAGCATCCATTAATGGAGATTACCCAGCATAATATTGTAATGCTGGTGCAATGGACACTCTGGAAATGACAGTGGGGTTAAAAGAGTAAACTTATGCCATGTTTTCTCCATCCAGGTGCATCGTGGTATCAAAGGGGTAGTTCGGGACTTTCAAGGTCGTGGAATAGCCAACGCCATCATTTCTGTAGAAGGCATCAGTCATGATATCCGCACAGGTAAACCGCACTTCACATTTTAGATTTAAAACCTCAAGCCATGCGAAATAAAAATGCCCACCTCAAAATGCTTGTCAGATAGTGTAGATGATAGCAGATGTCACTGTCTGTTTTGTAGCCTCTGACATTCTTTGTGAGAAAGCTGAGAGGTTGCCGTCGAAGCAAAATAAACTACCTCCAGGTTCTCTGATTCTATCGTCTCCAAACTCTGAGTTATTCCTAAAGAATGAGTCAGTCCTGCTGCAAGTTAATGTTTCAGCGTAAGAAAAATGGATAAATAAAAGCAGGTGATTTGTTCAAACACTGCCGCAGGTTGAAGTCTGTTGCTGATTTGAATATGACAATTGACTGTGAGTCCTCAAGGCAATTTCTGCATATGCCTAGAAAACAGCATTTATAGGAAAAGTATTTTTTCCCCTTAGAGCGTGAAATCAGATGTCCAAAAGGATTTACCATTATTGCTGCTAGAACTCAGAATAAGTCACTGCTTCCTCTCAGAAATCTTACCGCTCTCAAATGCAGTCAAGAAGTTTTTTAGGATTTTCCTTAAAAGCTGTGGCTTTTCAGCTGCTTTAAATTTGTTTTGGGACAGCTTGAACCCTCAGAAATAGACATTTGCATAGCGGTAGTTCCTCCATCACTTTAAATAGACCATAGTCATGTGTGTTTTTAAGTGAAAAACCATTTCTGCATATGCATTTTCAAATCGGGCATTTCACTTTCCGTCCTTCCTTTCAGGCCTACAGTGATGCTCTGTAGGCCTGGGTTGCCGTGTATCACTGGACAGCAGAGCCACATGTGCTATCGAATTTCATTTGCCTCAGTGATTGTTGAAACATATCAGGTGGGTGTTAAGATGACAGGAAGGAAGCAAGCATACATACTCAAAAAGGCTGCATTAAGTACGGAGGGAGCTACAAAAGCCAGCATGACAAAGCTGAGCTATATTTAAACCGACTCACTTTTTGAAAGTCAGCACAAGTCTCTTGACATTGTGTCTCCGATTAAAAGGCTGTTTGAATAACAAGAGGTGTACATTTTTGCAAAAAAATGCAAACCTTTCACCAAGTTTAATGCGACTAGCACTAGCATTTCTTCTTGTCTTCAGCATTTTTATGTTTTATATTATTTCTCTTAAAAACGTTTAAGAACATATAGTGTGATTCAAAATTTCATGTGTCTCCTGCGCAGTTGGTGTCCGTTTTTTAAATACACAGTGTTTAAAAAGCCACTGGTTAGAAAACAAGAAATGTTTCTGAATTTTTTGGGGGGAAATTTTTCAAAAAAATGCTTCAAACTGAAATGGCTCCAGTCCCCCTGTGACCCCAAGTGGTTCAGGAGATGGCTGGAATACAGTTTTGGCAAAATGCCCTCCATAGAACTGTTGCAGAAACATAAAGGAATTATTTTAGGTAACTAATGCTGCTTATTTTGGCCAGCTGTGGTATATTCCTTAAATTCAGTGGTGATCCAACAAATTTATTAAGCACTGTATACATGAAAAAAGGATTATAAAAAGATGAGAATAGACCCACCCATGGCTGAGAATGAACAATAGTGAAAGAGACATCGAACAAAGAGTCTCAAGTATGAAGACTTGGACTGCTAAAGGATCTGACAAGATGCATACCTGCTGGCTAAAGAAAATAACTGTACTACAAGTGGGCCTCCAGCAAACAGAAACTTCTTCCAGATCCTGCTGCTGACAATCTTTTGACCTTCCAAAGTGTGAAGATGTTTTATGTCAGGCTGTCAACACATATTTACAAATCCCCTCGCCTTTAGGTCATGTAAAAAGAAAATTGCCACGTGCTCAAATAGTGCTTCCTGCAATGTTCTTTAGCACTCAAAATGCTGAAGTGCAAAACATTCAGCTGCTGGGTGGTTGCCTTCCTTTTCAGCTGCTGACGGGGATTACTGGCGCCTGCTGAACCCCGGGGAGTACCGCGTGACAGCCAGAGCTGAGGGCTACAGCCTGTCCAGCAAGAAGTGCGAGGTGGGCTACGAGATAGGCGCTACCAGGTGTGACTTCACCATTGGCCGGACCAACTTGTCACGAATCAGAGAGATTATGGAAAAGTTCAACAGGCAGCCCATCAGATTGCCTGTGAGGCAGCTGCAAGCCCACAGGTCCAGAGCAAGCCGCATGGGAAGATAATAATAATAAGAAGCCAATGAAAGAATTAAAAGCAAACATCTACTCTGATCACACTGGAGTGAAGGCAAAGCCCAGGTTTGGGCCGGTTTCACATTCCCTCAGAGTGCTGCCAGTTAAATCAACATTTGCAGACTGAAAACATGGATTAATTTAAATAAGTGCTTTATTTGGTTTTCGTCTGACTTTATTTGGGTTCACTTGCAGGAATAGGTTTTCCGTAGCCTGTCTTGTCTTTTTAGCTATGGTAAACATTTATTCTCCATCTGTCGCAGGCTTTTCTGTCAGTGTCTATATGATCTATAAAGTTATGTGCCTCCATTTATGGTACACAGGCTGATAATTGGCACTAGTGCAAACCAATTACAAGACAGCTAAATATAAAGACTTACATACATGACAAAACTGTTGTGGCATTTAATTTAATTCCCTGTAAGAAGAGAAAGAAACAAAAAACACAAATGTCATCATGTGCGTATGTATTAACTTATATACCAGTTAAATAAGAACTTTAAGACTTTTACAGACACTTGTGTAATGCTCCAACATAAGATAGGCTTACGTGTCATGTTCATTTTATATTTTTTGCTTTTAGTTTTTGAATAAATCTTTTCACAAATCTCAAAATGTTGCGTTCTTTAACGTTCTTTAACTATCTGCCACATTCCATCTGTAGCACACCTTTCACCGCTGTTTCCAATTGCTAAATAAATCTTTTTCTATGGTTTTTTGGTTCAGACAAAAGGATTTTTCAAGTCATAATTCATAAACGTTTTCAAAAGTGGTGGAAATAAATGCGAAAATAATGTTTCACTTCCCTGGACTACATGTCGATGTGTGAGGATACTGATTCCTATGTTGCCTCTGATGTGTCTATAAGTGTGTGAATGTGCGTAGAAGAGAATAGCAGTCTGTAATATTGTATTTACAGCGAGGTGATGTTTCAGTGGCCGCACAATAGCAAGATCATTATTCAACATCAAGGAACATAACACTTAAAAATGCAAGACTGCCAAACCTGAGACCAGAAACACGCACAAATTTGCATTTTTGGAATAAACATACATACAAGCTGAAAAGCAACAGTTTAGAAATCATGACACTGACACATAAGGGAAAACTATTATTTAAAAATTCCTCTTAGCCAGCAAGACCCAAAAAAAATTACTTTCTGCACATATCTTGGCTGCAACAACCAATTTTAAGCATCACCTCATTTGATTTCTTGAGGTGTGAGATTGTATCTGCGGAGTGTCAGGGTAGAGAATCTAATTATCAGAGCTCTACCAGGGCTTTTACAGATCACTGGTTTACTCTAACAATGCTAGCCTTCCTCCTCTCTGACCAACATATAATTAGAGAAGGCCTTAGCCTCTTATCTCATCCTCCAAAGGTTATTGAACACGCTCACACACCCCTGTCACCATCTGAGAGCACCAGACAGAACAAGACTTGTCAGTGGTTGTTAATGTTACAATACTTTCTATAGACTGAATGTGAAACATTAGAGTGCATTTGTAAGTCTCAGAAACAAACGGTGTGTATTCTAGATTTTGAAGGTTTGCTTGTCCTAAACTGTTAATCACAAATCAGCAAATCAACTGATGCCTTTGTAGTTTACACAGAACTCTTTGTAGCTCAGTAGCTCTTTGCTGGTAGTGTATAAAACCAAATCATTTGACAAATTTTAATTTCAAACTCATCAGTGATCTAGAGAAAAAAGTGTCACTGTTGTGATTTTAATAATTCCACTGGCAATATGTGTGGAGCAAACTGTCATGGCAGGCTGTGCTGATCATAAAGTTCATTCATCCATCCAGTTTAGAAACCCATATAAATCAATTCATGGCGCCATACAGCCCATTTCAGCCCAAAGAAAAAAACAGAAAGAAATATCAACCACGTGCAAATTTATATGAATACACTATATGCTTTTTTAAACAAAAGAAAAATACTTTCATTGCCTTGACAGACTATAATTCTTAGAAATAATTATATTTTTTAAAATGCATGTTATTGCATTTCATCTGTACAAACTTAGATTTGCTTTCCCAGGCATATGCGTGCTGTCAGTTGGGGCCAACACCGGCTACAGTGATGAATGATCGTAAAAAAAGATACATTTGTTTTGCAGAGCTGAAACAGTCTGGATTCCATTTGTAATGAGACGTTGTAAGACAAATACACTTCCAGACTTTGTCCACATGGACTGCAGATGATACCTGTGAGTAAGCATGGGTGTGAATGGTGGTCTGTTGGGAGGAGAGGGAACCACCTAGAATGCAGTATCGCAGATCGGTTTAAAGACACAGGATTCTTCAGAATTCAGTTAAGCCTTTAATGTTTCAGAGCTTTGGATTGGCACCATTACAAAGTATGACCCACACTTTCTAGCATGCACCACTGAACAGAAAGCAGCTGGTGACTGGACAAACAGCAGTTTTTGAAATAATAAGCGTCCCCCACAACTTCTTTATTTCATGTAGCACACAGATTGTCATCGAGAAATTGATTACATTTAATAGCTTAAATGGCTTTTAGATGCCGGCCTTTTTCTCAGAGTCCCAAATCAATGACTGCAAGGATACGGCATTCTGCTTGGTTTTTTTTATCATTGACCCTGTAAAAACCTATTGCACTATTTGCACTATCCAAAATAATATCAAATCGCACTGCGCCATTGTACTTACCCCATCTGAAGCACAAGAATAGATTTATTTCTATCCATTTGTTTTATTTTATTGCATTGACACAACACATATTTCTTTTTTTTGCAGGTCGAGGTGTCTACTTTTCACTTTGAGTGGTGGTATATTTGTCACTGAGGGAGGTCTGTTGACTGAGTGGGTTGAAGTCAACCATGATTAAGCTGTGTGTCATGGTCAGTGCCACCCACCTGAGGATAATCATTGGCTCCTGGCGTGGTAATCAGTGTACAGAACCTCTACCATTTACAGCTGAGGCCGTCTCTGTCAGCTGCTGATGTTTCATTACCACCTGCATTGTGGTGTGAACAGAAAAATTGCCTCTCTCCGGCTGACTGGTTTCAGGTTGAAACAGTGTGAGCGGCCGCAGCTACACAAGGGCCACGGGACTTTTGTTAAACCTCCCTTTTTCAGTGTTTCTGAACTACCGTGACGCGTTCTGAAAGTTTGAAAACTACATATAAATGCAATAATAAGTATGGACACTTAAATAAGCAGTTTCGTAAAATTCACAATTTACTTTAATCCTTTCAGTCAAAATTCAGAGTAGTCATCTTTCTAATTTTCAACAAAATAACAACTACAATCACAACTAAAACCAATCAGTGTTTTCAACATGTGGAAACAACAGTAATTGTAATTGTCACTACAGGTTATCACATCACCATCCACAGTCCTCTTCACCGCCTTTAGCAGTGTCAGTTTGAACTAAAGTTGAATAAATTAGATACACTTGACAAGGTCAAGTCAGCAGCCAAGACAAAAATGAGGTAAATTCTACTTAGCTCGTCACCTATTATCTTCAAAACTTAAAACTTAATTTGCATTTGAAGCAGCATTCAGTGTAACTCAAACAGGTATTGTGTTGTCATAAATCACAAATACATACATATCAAAATAGCCAAAAATACTTGTTCATCTAAATCTGACATGTTTCATTTCATATTTAGGTTGTTTACCAATTAGAACGTCCATCAAATCCAGTAAGACACAGAAATACATAGGCAAATGTAAGGTAATGAATAAACTTGAATAAGGCAATGACTGACTGAACTTTACAGCTATTCAACATACCAGTACGCCATTGGAAAACCTTTTAATCACCACGTGTCACATTTTAAGGCATCAGTTGTTTTGGAGTTCATCATATTAAGTATAAATTACAGTGACAGGTTTCTAAAAATGTACTTTATATGTTGATAAAATAAATACTTCTCGGCATAAAGGATATATCCAATTATGTTGACGCCGATCAAATTTTATATATTGCTTGAACAATAAATGTACCTAAAATTTAAACAATCCAGGGCCGATATGGCTGCTTATGTGAAGACCCAAGCCTCAGAAATATATCATTTTCAGTTTTCTGTTGAATGGTGTGAAGCAACTCGATCCATATTATTTTAACTCTAAAACAAATGGTGCCCACTCACAGCCCTCTTATTACAAAGCTGCCTGACTTCTGATACAGAAAAAAATACATAATGGCTACAACATTTAACCCGGCAGATCCATCAAGAGGGCTCATGAGTGTCGATATCTGTTGATATGATGCCAGAAAGCTACAACAGGCTACTGCAGAAGCGACTGGAATGAACAAACGCAAAACATTTTTGTGAGAATAAACCACCTGTTCAAACTGGTGCTCTTTTTTTTTAGCTACACATCATTTAAGACACATAAGGTTTTCTAGAATCCTTAAAAAAGCTCTAAATGCCATAAAGATTACAATACATGGACAATTTAATTACACAAAAAAATCTTAGAGGGAAAGCAGCTCTGGAAGCAAATGAATTAAATGGGTAACAAGGATGGCTGTTCCATTGAACTGTGTTATCACTTTTTACCTATTAGCAGTTTGCAAGATTCTGTTACTGCACACTCACATTTGGTGTGTGATATTGACCAATTATATGGGGATTCAGAAGTTCAGTGCAGTACATTACAGTACCCAGCAGGAAACCAAATGGCTCTAATCATTTCAATAGGGAGTGTTCTTCCTTTCAAAGCCTCTATTTCTGTTACTTTCAGCAAAAATACACAATATGTTCCAGTTTCTCATATCTCAAATGTTTCTTTGTCTTTATAGCATCACTTTGAAAAAAAAAAAACAGTAAACTGTTTTTGTTACCTGAGATTTGATGGCTCAGACCAACAACTGAGAAAAAAACAGTCAAGAAAAACACTTTTGAGTACCATTCAGTGCAAGTAATCCATTCTTCCACTAATCTTTTTTTTTTCAGGATTAAAACATTTGTCCCTTTCCGGTTTTGCTTGTCTGTTTGCCATACTGTACCATAACCTCCCCAGCTGAGTATCAAGCATGTGTTTAGTTTTGTCTGTTAATTATATCATATGGTAACAGTCAAGAAGTAACTTGGATTTCAAACATAATACAGGAATTTAATGGCGTACTTTGTTGGGCAGGTGGAGGTAAGACTGAGGTCTAACAATGATAATAGTTTATCACTTAACACCTTCTGCTCATAGGTTATTGTCCAGAAAATATCCTGTATCTAGAAAAAGTAGAATGAATAATGGAATCACAGCAAGAGAGGGTGTTTATACTACCATGCACATAATAGAGAATGAGACATATTTGACAAGGATTTGAGGAATGTTCTGCTCACCTATAGTTGAAAAAGAGCAGATGATAAAGGAAACCTGCTTTAGTCCAAATGAATGTTGAGTTTTTCAGTCGAGTATTTTAGTATATCACAGAAATAGTATATTATGGACAGAAATTGTTGATCATTTTAGTCCAAACAAAATCTAGAAAAACATCTGACAGTGATTTAGCTTTCATGTGAGCTTTTCCATTAGCTTCAAATTGTAAGTATATTCATGCAATGATTTCCACAAGGAGAAAAAACACTGTGATTCTGGTTTTGGGGATTTACTGGAAACACCAACACATCAAAACTTCTGGAGAATGTCCCTGGATTCTTAGCACATAGATTAAATATCTGATTGTGAACAAAACTTTCACAAGTTTTTCTCTAGAATATCAAGTCCTCCATCACTATTACATGCTCAACTAGCTTTTGAACTGGCTAACCGAAGCGAATTTAATATTTCAACTTCCAGAGATCTTGTGTTCTAAGATTTGTCTGAATCATCACTGTATTGAAATCATCTCCTTATTTCAGTCAAAGAAAAAATATAGCACATATCAAACCCTTTCTTTTGTCCTCTCTGGAGTTTTACCTCGCCCAAATGTGTGAGGTGCTTTTCTGAGTCACTCTAAGACGTGAGACAGATGCAGTGGCTCATGCTACACTTAGCCTAACAACGAGAGGGGCATTTTCCAGTCACAACAGCAAAAGCAGCAGGTTTAAGGGGGATTTTCCCCCTCCAGCCAGGTTCATAAGTGCCTCACATTGGGGTTTAAAATATTTCCATATATAAACTGACTCACTAACTAAGAGCGATTTCTCCTTCTCTCCAGAAAGTACAACACAATGTACAAAAGTATGTTGTATATATATATATATATATATATTACCATATATTTTTGTGTGTGTGTGTGTGTGTGTGTGTGTGCAATTGTGTATTTGGAGCTATAGTGACTACAAAGCTACCCATTTGAAATAATGAGGCTGTTCTTCCTGTGTGTGAGCACATCTGTCTCTCCAGGTGGATGTGAAATCTGCTGTTTATTGTGCTCGCAGCAGGTTCACTGCACCGATCTGCTGCTCTGGGCACTCAGCGTAGAGGCGTAATGGTATTCCTGTGCAGAGGTTTGTCCTTGTCTACGGTGACTTTTATATGTCTTATCTTCGACAAGTCAGACAAAATTCAAGCAGACGTGGACAAGAATGACCATTATTTGCCCTATTCTTCATCAAAAACAAATTAGGTTCATGTGTCCCAGACAGCTGCCGGGTCAACCCACGGGTCATATTCTATCAGTGTGCTCTCCCCCTGTCACTCAGCTGTCGGAATGATGTTGACCTGATAGTCAGGCCCTCGTCCGGATGCATCCAAGGAGCTGCGTTTCAGCAGCCGATTGATGATGTCTGTGCATGTCTTCTTGTATTGGTGTCGCAGAAGGGAGTACACAAAAGGGTCGCATGCTGCTTTGCTGTAAGCTAAGCACTTGGAGACAATTCCCCAGTGAGGGTTGATAGGCACTGCTGGAAATAACTCCACGATCCTGCGGGCATGCATAGAGAGAAGGTGGTGTGAGAATGAGCGGTGGAACAGAAAGTCAATATACTGGAGAAGATGTACATGCCTCAAGCTTACATTGCAGAACAAGAGATATACAGTTTCACTCTAAATCACAGAGGATAATTCTTTAATAAATGTTTACTGTTTTTTAAATTCTCATCTTGGTTAGTTTTAAATGTTTTCAGTCAGCCACACAAGACTACTTTGATCATTTTTTTTCTTCAATCACAGTACATCATATCGAAAAAGGCACTTCATGTTATTTCAGCAAACTTTCCAATATCCTCCATCATACTTATCCTGTAGTGGATGGTTGATGAT
This sequence comes from Menidia beryllina, assembly GCA_013363375.1. Taxonomy (NCBI): domain Eukaryota; kingdom Metazoa; phylum Chordata; class Actinopteri; order Atheriniformes; family Atherinopsidae; genus Menidia; species Menidia beryllina. The sequence goes on from JABUIW010000056.1 coordinate 2,781,168, forward strand.
TAAGATGGACACTGATCCATTCATCTATAGATGTCTATCAGCTCTGACTTTGGAAACAAACAGTCTTAGATTTTTATGATCTGAGTTACTGAGAACTGTAAAAGCTGTACAGATATTTGGGAGTTTCGTGGTGACAATTGGTTTTTGACACCATTTACATGTAACATCTTTTGGCAACTCCTATCTGAATTGGTTAATTTAAGTAAAATGATTACACTAGAAATGTTTTAGGTTCAATTCTTCAATAATACCTTAAATAAATTGTTTTTATTTTGCCACAAAATATAGGGAAATTATTTGTTTTTCTTTTTTAACTTTTTTAGTCAATTCACATGTTTCATTATTGTCCTTTAACTGCATCATATATGACCTAACTCTGTAACTTTGATTCTTTTTCACAGCAGGATTAAACGCAAAAAAGTATAAGTATTTATCGTCTGTTATTTCTGCTTCAGATACAGTTTATTTGAATTGAGGACAGATCAAATCAACATAACTGTCTTGCCCCCTGGTGCTTGCTGCTTTCTAAAGTAGCTGATGTCAGTCCTAAAAACGTCACGTCAATATGTGTGCTTTCACACTGTTTACATGGTGTCATAAAAAGTGTGTAAAAATCATTGCTCCTCTACAACTGCACTCTGTGTGATTGCTCTGTACACAATAGAGCTTTGTCAGCACATTTACAGTGGCCTCATGGGCCAGGAGAATTAGCAGACATTTATTTTGTGCATTCCAATGAAAGAGTGAACAGGAGGTTAACTCATCTACCACACCACACAGCGAGGATTTGACTCCGCACATGATGACCCTGTCACCAAATGAGAATCAGAGTGGCAGTGGACAGGCTTTCAGCGTATATTATTCACATTTTAATTATTACTCTGCCATTTGCAGAATCAGACCACGCGCAGCTCCGTTGTGGCCATTTATTATAGGCAGTTTACTGATAATCACACAACAATTTGCCGTCTGAGGGGATATAGAGAAAGTTCAATGTCAAACCCCGCATTAAAGTCAGACCTCTTTCATTACGGCATGCTAGTCATTAGACTTATCTAGTGAATGAAAAATTCTGCTGCACAGAACCTTGATGTTGATATTCTAAGGAAACTGGAGCGCTTACAGGAAGGACGATGTCAATCGATGTCATGTCAAAAGCAAACTTTCGCATTTGTTATTAATAAACCTGTGTCCGGACTTTCAACTAGTAGTATACCATAAAAAAATTATGAGAACCCAGTCAGGTTAGGAGCAGAAGGATCTGCTCCCCAAGAAAAGCCTTAGGTTCACACAATACATTCAACATTCACAACTAGGAGAAATGATTCCAACACAGACATCTCTTGTGCAGCTCTGTGCGGGCCTTCTCTGACATCCTGGCTTGAAGCAGTGATTGATGCAAGTGAATTTTAGCGAACTAGGATGCACCCGGCGAACTTGAAGAGAAAAGTGCTAATGCAGCAGCAGCAACGGCAAAGCACAGGCATATTACTTATCACAAGGTCAGCCAATCTCATCTTCCAACCCTGTGTTGAGAGGAAACAGAGAGGAAGTGGGGGTGGGGTGGGGTGGGGGTGCCTGTCCAGGTATTGGGGGAATGAAAGGATTGAAGATGCCAGAGAGTGTTTTCCAGTGTGGCTTCCCCTCTTATTTCTGCCAGCACTCACCTGGTGATCACATAGGGAGCAAAGCAGAGCATGAAGGTGCCGATGAAGGTGCTAATCTTCTTTGTTGCTCTCTGCCGTCGTCTCTTTTGCTCTTCCAGGCAACGCTGACGAACACTGGAAAGCAAAGGCAGTTCAGCTGGGTTATAATTAGTCAGGCAGATGATTAAGAAGTAGTGGGCGTACTTTTGTGCAATACAGTTGTGAGGAGTTAAGTATCCAAAAGCAGGGCTGAGGTGAAGCCAATGGTTTGTTATTTTACTGACATGAAATGCACAGGATCTTCTAAATTCTCAAAAATTTTCTGAAAATTCAAGAATTTGAGAGAATTCTAATATTTAGTTTTGTTTGTGAATGTGTGATCTTCTGTTTAAACTTAACCATCAAAATCATGATGCCATGATGACATATAGCTTTAAGTAACATATTTATTATAACAGTCCTGTGTTTGTAATGAAAAGCAGGATTTAGACCACCAGCACACACCTCACCATGTGCCAGGTTTATGAAAACCAGGTTTATGTTGACTAATCAGTGTATGGCTCGATCTGACATACACTGACTATCCTCTCATATTAGTTTCCTGCTCGTGACATTTATTTTGGATTGTATGCTGTCTGTATGCTGAAGACTAATTCAAATGTCAGCACAGAGTTGGCAAAGCATCATTCAGTGTGCCGTTTTTTTTCTTTCCTGACGACAAACAGACTAGAGGTATTTCATGCTGACATTTGACTTGAACAGCTTGTTCTTTTATCTTTACTTGAAAGCACAAATTTCCATTTACATATCAAAAGACTGAAAGAAGAACAAAGCTAATAAAAACAGGTAGAACAACTTAAAGAAACTCACCTGGGGTGTATATCCACCAGCAGCACCAAAGTTTGCATTGTTATAACGTCGATCCTCTTACAGTGAAACCTTGCCACTTTGAGGACTTTGAGGTATGTGAAACACAAAACTATAAAAGACAGGAGGAAGCTAAACGAGTGGAAAAACACGGTGAAGATCACGAACGGGGTTCGACTGCTCGCCCTCGGGTTGGACAGGGTGCAGGACGCGTAGAGTCGATGGTATCCCACCCAGGAGAGGCAGGTGGCCACGGTGGAAAAGGACGCGGAGTGCGCCCATGTGTACCCGAGCACAAGCGCCGCGTCTTTGTGGCGCATTTTGGAGTGGTACCTCAAGGGGAACACCACCGCGATCCACCTGTCGATGCTCAGAGCAGCCATGCTGAGCATCGAGTTGGTGGACAGGAAGGTCTCCAGGAAGCCCACCACCTGGCAGAAGCCGTCTCCTCCCGGCTGCGTCTTGCTGACGAGTCCCACCAAAGTAAGCGGCATGTTGGACACCGTCAGCAACAAGTTGCAGAAGGTGAGGTTGAGGTTGAACAGACCGGGGACCTGCTTGCGGATCTCCGGGTTGTACAGAAAGCAGATCAGCACCAGGACGTTGGACAGCAAAGACACTATAATGATCACAACCACCAACACAGACAGAATTACATCCGCAGTGTCCATCCTGTGGGCCCCGAAACTCACTTCTCCCCACTTTTAGAGCGCATATCCAGTCTTCTCGTGCAGCTGCAAAACTGCATTCATCACCCACAGCCGTGTTCGTGCATCCCCAAACCTTTCCACCGGTGGAGATTTCCTTTTTTCCTCCTCTACATTGTTTCTTCGCAGCAGCGGCGATCAGAAGGATTCTAGCATGATAAGAAGTGTGTTTGGAGATTTGCGTAGACGAGTTTCCCTGTTTCTCCAAAACCACAGGAAACGAGCTCTTACGCCAAAGCTGCTCTCTCCTGGCGCGGTGTCTTGCAGTGTTTTTTCTTTTTTTTTGTCGTCCTGTGATGCGCTCCCGTGGCATCACCCCTCCGCGCACAGCCGAGTGTGTGGGCTACTCTCCTCTGAGTAACAGCAAAACGAAGGCTATCAAATAAGCATTTAGGTATTTTCGAGGTAATTTGAAACTTGCATTGATTGAATTCAACTTCATTTTCACATACAATGCAACGGATTTAGAAAATTAAACATTCTATTCTTAAGATGTCATGTTGATCTATTTATTTTAGAATATATACACATGATTTCTTTATGCATTCATCATAATTTCTGCATATTTTATCAAACATGTCAAAGAGTTCTTGAAGTTCCTGAAATACAGTGAGAAAAAAACAAACACTTTTTTTCTAAATCAAATTGATTCAAACTGATTGAAATAAGAAAATATTATTGAATCTTTAGCTAACTTTAACCACCATTCATTTGAATCATCAGCCCACATCCCCCATCATCTCTTCCCTATCTTTGATCTTCTATTCTGCCTCATCAGATTGATAAGGGGGAGCATCTCACATCCCCTAGAAGCTGAATAACTCCCCCGCTCTCTGTTGCCTCTCTGGACTTCAGTGTGGAGAATCTTTCCTCTGAAGCATGAGACTCATCAGAGTGTGCTGTGGCACGTGAGGCTCAGTAGATGCCAGAGCAGGGTGAGACGGCGGTGGAGGTTGGGATGTGAGCAGAGGGGCACTAAGAGTATGTGGGCGAAAAGATGTATCATCGCTGCAACACGGAATCCTGACCGTTGACACGTGATGCTATGCAGGCCACTGTGTCCTCGTCTTTTTCTGCTGGGTGGCAAAAGGTGAGCAGAAGCAGGAGAAAAATATGGGAAGGATTGCCTTGACGATGAGAGTCATTAAAAGCCTTTGTTGTAATGTTGCCTGTGCAGTATGTGGGTAGGTGTTTGCTCTTAATGCAAAGAGAAGGCAGCTGCAGGGAGAGGACAAACATCCCCACTAGCCGCAGGGTGATATTTCACCGAAATGCCCAGAGTGCACCCTAAGCCCCGGATTAATTTCCAATATTATATGTTTAACATGCGTTGGGGCAATCATCCTTTGGAGAACAGCACAATAGAGCAGTGTCATGCACTCGTCTGTCACTTCAGAGGCCTTATCAGCACAGAGACACCAGTTGATCTCAGGCACAAGCTTTCCATAGGCATCTCTTTAATTATTCTTTTCATGATTAAATGCCAGCTCCTTTGACAATAATATCTGGGAACAAAGTCTTTCGAGCTTGAGTGATGGAAAATGTTATGTGCGTGGATGAAAGGATGGAGCTTGTGATGAATGGACTGTCGCACTGGACATTAAAAAATGGCTACTATTCTGCTATTTATGCAGCAGTCAAAACAAAGCTACACAAACACTCCCATTATGAAGCACACATCAAACAAACGTACATGGAAACAGCATTTATTGAATATGGATGTTTTTTGGTTTTGTTATTGTAAATGTCTTCTTTCTTTTCATCACACCTCAAAGAAGATGTAGATGAGAAAGGCATTATATCTGTGCACTTCCATGTAAATGAGGATTCATTTTGGTGAACACAGGGGTTTTGACAGCTCCTGACTTTATGTAACATCCCATTGCATGAATGAAGCACAACTTTAGTCAACAAACCAATATCAAACTGTATTCTTCAACTGTAGAATAAAACGATCTCTCTCATTTTATCGGCTTGTTTTAAAAGGGAAAGGTGGAGTAAGTCGTATCCAAAATAGGCTTTGAGAGATATTCCTTCATGCTTACTGTAGCTGAGAGAAGATATCGAGCCTGCAGATCTTTGAGGATAATTATTCTTGTCAGGAAATTTCACAAGTGCAGAACTTGACTGTGAGAGACAGTATGACAGAGAGCCTGAAGCTCTTCTCCTTTATGCTGTGACAGTGTGGATTTGAATTTGCTGCCATTTCCAATTCCACACTTGACTTCTTCTGATTGGCAGGCTGGTCTAAAATTTAAACCTATATGTACATTTATACTGCTGCATTCTCCTGACTTTGGAATATAAGGACTTGTCACTTATATTTTTAGGCCTTTCCATGATTCAGGGGTTCTGTCAGAAGTACTTCAGATACATTTAATGCAAATTCAACAGCTGGGAAGACTCAGCCGTGAGACTGTGTCACATAGCTCAGAAGAGCGTGTGCATATAGTAGTGTGTGCGCTGACTGTTAGCAGCAGTCTTAGTGAACAGAAAAGTCTTCCAGGTGAAGACAGGAGGGACACTCACTCTGTCAAGAAGCTTTATACAAACAGAGTGAAATGTCAACCTCCAAGTGCGGGGAAGAGGAGGTGTTGACACTGCTAACAATAATGCTGAGAGGCCAACTTCCTGTTACTCTTGACTTAGTCATCAGTAGTGAAAGCATACACGGCCTCTATGAGCTTGCATATATACTACAGGATCTTCAGTTAGTGTCCAAAGCAGGAAGGGATTATTGTGAGGTCTCAAAAAGTTCAATATCAAAATGCAAAAATAACAAATATATAACTACATAGTCCTCTAGTCTCTAATGACTATACAAACATGTCCATAACGGAGAATAAGAATGAATTCTCATAAGAGCTCTTAAAAAATGTCTTCATCAACCCGTTCCAATCAGACAGGTGAGTAATGAGGAGATGCTTTATTCAGTGAGAGATCACAACAGCTTCTGGTTTAATGAGGCTGTTAGAAACCATTTGAAGATGAAAGGTTAGAAACTCCTTGTTCAGCTGGCTCTTTGCCTGTGATTACATCCTGTCAATGACCCTGTCTACTTGTTTGAACAAGGCATGACTGCTTTATAATAACAGCTTAAAGTTTTTAGGATCAAGCCTCTTGTCTGTGTTCTGATGTGGCCTCATTATCACTGATGCAAATGTGTTATTTCATACACACTGCACAGTGTTTACTGTTGCTACCATAATCCTATGTCTACATGTAGGCTTTACCGCCAAGCTTGTTCCTGATTCATTCTGTTATATCCTGCCAATCCACATTATTTGATAGTATCTCACTACGTACAGCCACTTTTAGCAGAAAAAGTCAGGGATACAGTGAATGCAAAATGTACAGAGCTGTAAAGCTGTCTGATTGAGTGCACAGCGCAGGACAAATTTGCTGTCAGTTTCAATTCTAACCAAGTCTAACTGAAAAAGCACCATACAAACACATGTCAGCCACCTCAGGTGAAAGGTCCAGCAGTTACCCATGTGGCTTCATATCTATAAAGGCTCAAATTCAAATGACCTCTTTTTTTATTAGTATGAGTGAATGTATGCCCCCAGGCAAGTGAATGTGAGTGATTGTGGTTGTTGTATCTCTGTGTGGCCCTATGATGGACTGGCGACCTGCCCAGGGTTTACCCAGCCTCTCATCCATTGTCTGCCTGGAAGCCTCATAAAAGATGCAGAAAATGCAATATCGAAATTCTAGATTTTCGTAAAGTGCTGTGACAAATTGTTTCGGCCACAAACATGGTAAACAAAACTACCTTTAGCTGGGTTATTGGTTTTACGACATCTGCCACACAGTTTGTCTTTGATGAAATTTGATTAACAGTTCATTTTAAAACATTAATTTTAAAGATGAGGGCCATGTTTAGCAGGGAGAAAAAGTGCAGCTTAGTTTCATTCCAGAGGGATTTTATCCACGTCACAAAATAGAGGCCGCATTCAACATTGTCATCCCAGCTCATTTAGCAACTCAAATATGAGGCACCCCGTCTTTCATCTCTTTATTTCATAGATGAGTTCACAGTGACAGTCTCAGTTGGTCTTTGAAGCTTGCACTCCATCGAATTGCAAAAGCAAACACAATTTGCACTGTATTGATCTTGTTATTTGTCATTCTCCTGCAAAGAGCCCACTGTCAGCGTTGTGAAGATGTAGAGAATTCACAGCAATGATATAACTATTCTGTATGGTAGTGGAATGCATGTATATGTGCAGGAAAATAATATTTATTTTTATTTTATTGATCTAAAGAGGAGAAGAAAGTCAAGATTATTGTGTGCGCATTCTCCTCCTACCAACAAGTGAATAAGGCCCAGTTAGTGAAACAGGACCTGGAGATTATCTGAGCTCATAAGTCTTTAGTGTGTTTCAGTTTGATGAAGTTTCCACCCTCTCATTCTCTGCTCTGTGTTGTAAAGGCAATTTTCTCAATCACTGGTCTAATTTATTGTACGTATTAATTTGCCATCCTAATTTGATTTCACCGTGATTTAATAAATCCCCCCCAAAATTTCATCAGCGTTTCATTCACCTCTGAGAGAAACCTCTAATTAGAAACACTAATGCGTAATTATTCTTTTATTTCCGGCTTAACACAACCAGCACGAATAGAATGCAGTAAGGGGACATGGGGATGACAGCAGATTTCAGCTTCAGAAAATTAATTTCTTATCAGCATGATTACATTAATATGAGCGTGTAATTTGTTTTTTTCTTGTTTGCATGGAGGCACCCTTTCTGACTCACATGAGACTGCAATTAACCTCTGGTGTTCCCTCTCAGGCATGCAGCTATCCGACTCTGATGTAAGTATTTGTGACACACATGACACTGTGCAGATGGAAACCTGAAATGAACCCTAAAATATGAGCACTCTCCGGTCTCTGTGGGAATGCAAGTTAGCATTACTAAAAGAAATATATGCGGCATTGGCCGCCTGGAAATATGATGCCGTGTTACTTAAATGGAACTTCGAGCTTTCCTTTGGGCAGTCTTCGAAACAACAGATGTTGGTCGTTTGTTTGCTTAGATGAGTGGTCACTAAAAGAGATTATCATGGAAGTTCCTTGCCATGACAAAAGCCTGGTCTTTAAGATGTATATTCCTGCCATCTTGTGAAACCCTGCAGTATTACATACAAATCCAAGGCCATCTGTAGCTAAATTTGAATCACTGGTTCCTCCTTGTGGAAAATCAAGGCAAGCACTGTTTTTATTTTAAATTGAGAACTCAAACCTTGTTTGATTCTAAAGATTTGGTTGTTAAATAAGATGCTATTTGACAACCTCAATTAGCATTATGAAGCTAATGTTTTATAATAGAAAATTTTACCTTGACAGTTGAAGTCCAAAGATATATATTAATACAAGAGTACAAATTCCTTTTTGGCTGTTTACGGTTACAAAGTTATCTAAAGTTGAGAACTCGTCCTCATTTTATGTGTAAATGTAATAGAGAGCAATATGTGAGCGTGCTGCTTTACCCTGTTTTAATGTCAGAGTTAAAACCGAAGGACCCCAGACTAAATTCCATTTAATTTCTGCCGTGCTTTCGAAGCATTGCTCTGCTTCTGCAGCTGTGATAAAGCCACTTCACTCCTTGTTGAGATTAATAGTAGGCACACACAGGGGCTATTAATGTTGAAAAGCCACTGCCCCACCTCTTCCCCAGTACTACCCTGGGAGCCACAGCCTCCATAATGGCTCCATTCTCTGAATTAATGGTGCTCAAAGGCCATATGAAAAAAAGTCATTTTAATTATAGGCCTTACAAGGGAGCAGAAGAGAAGAAGGGCAGCACGAAAGCCTTTTGTGTCTTCAGGGGCAGCAAAGCAGAGCTAATTCATGTCTGTGGATGCCACCCCACAGAATAAGGTGTTTTACCACAGCTAAATTTAGACATACCCTGACCTCCCACTACATGGAATACAATTTCTCTTGTAAAGATTATGTCAAAATCCAGTGGACGTGGGTTTGATGATGAGTCAAAGTGCAAAGATATCTGAGGAGTGAGATACTTATTGTTCTATACTATAAACATTGTAAATTGTCTGTGCTTTTTGACGAAAAAGGGGCAGCATAACTAAATCGAATCCCAGTACTGTACTATATTTTACTGGTACAGTTAACAATTTGCGTCATCTTCCAAATTCTGATCTGATAGACAAGTGATAATTCATCCTGTCTGTGGTGGTATCAAGGTAACAAATAAATAGGAAATACATGCAACAGATCAAAAGTTATTATTCAGCACTGCTGCATAACCTCAGTCATTTTGTGCCATCTGACACCTACAGGGGGTGAGTGGAGACACTGACCATCCTTTTTACCTGAAACCCAAGAAGGACCCTTTAAAGAGAGTCACTTGCAATCAAAAAGCCTCCATTTAATTACAACACACAGGAAATTACTGAGTGAATGGGTCAGGTGCTGATAAGAGGCTGAGCCCGGGGGGTGATGGCTCCTGAAACCTGAGATGCCACAATCTCAAAGCTGAATTATCACAAAAGCCCAAGTCTGAAAGCCTGACAATCTGATTGTACTGTCATCCAGATTCATAATTAATATATTTATCGAATTAATCACTGAAAAGAGCCCCGGCCTCCTGAACAGTAGGCAGATTCATTTGCTTGTGGCTCGGCTTACCCCTAATAACAGTGTTGTCAGTGAAATAGGCTGAGAGAGAGCCAATGCCCCAGACTTCATGACAGACAAATTGCTCATCTGTGTAGAGATGAAATGAGGAATTCAGGGAGTAAAGTAAAAAAAAAAAAGAAGTAATTTTGATGACAACCACAATTGTACCCTTGTTTCAGATGGAAACCCAAAGTTGGTAGAACATGAAAGAGACATTTACTGTTTGGACAGAACTTAAAATACCCATAATTATGGCACTGGTTTAACAAATCATTCGTCAAGGTGGCTTCTGCTGCCTTTTCAAGAGTGTATTTTCATAGTGTGGTGTATTGCCTTAAAAGTTATTCCAACAGTGCAATATCTACACCTGGATCACCTCGATTTTGCAATTGTCTGATAAACTCAAGGCCTCCCTTTGTCTTTATTATTCCCATCTTAGTCTTGCAAAGTGTGAAAAAAACTAATCATTGGTCAACGTTTCAAGTCATTCAAAATGACTGGGGAGATGTTACAGCTCTGTATCTAGATGGGCACAAAGTTAACTCATTCATTGTTCTTATATCAGACAAATAACTATGGGAAGGGCTGATCTGTCCTTAAATCTAAAAATCTAAATCTAAAAAAAACTAAACAGACGTTACATGCATTTCAGATTAACATAGGTTTACTCTCAGACACGTAAATTTTAATGCATGAAATTTGGAAAAAGTTATGGCATTCATATTATAAACAAACATGTCAAACATGTGTTTATAGCCAAAAGCTTTAATTTTCTGGTCTTTAACAAACAAACCACAAATAATAAGCAAACTTGGAACAAGAAGCTCTAATAGTCAATTGCCACTAATAGTCCAGGATTCTTTACAGAGGAATTTTCTCAGAAACTGTGTCCACTTGGACTAATTTCACCCTGTAAAGTCGGAGGAAAAAGTGCCAGCAGTTTCTCTTCAGTCCTCTCCTGTTTACTCTGTGATAATGTTGTTTTAACATGTTGTCCTTTGTACCACTTGTGCGGTTGGTATTTATGCTTTCCATCAGCAGAAAGTTGAGGCACTTTTCCACAGCAAGAGCCTGGCTGGTTTAACTCGGTAGGCTAAATGGACTGACTACTCCGCACAAACAAGTGCACCAGGCAGGTTGCACCTTTCCGCAAGGCCTCCCTGCATCAATTAACTTTCATAGAGGGCTCTCTCTGTAATTGCCAGCTATTACAATATGTAGCACAAGGGGTTCAATGCTATTTCCAAACATGATGAAATGGCAGCAAGGTCTCCTCTCACATCCAGTGATAATTGAACAATTAAACTTTAGCGTTCTAACTACCTCTTCATATGGCAAAACTAATTACAGAAGCAGTCCAGTCACAAAAATGGCTTGCAGGGTCAATCCTAGAACTGTTTTCCAGAACACAATGTTTGATTAGTCAATCTATCTATTTTAACGCAGTTAATCTGGTTATTTCAGTCAGCGACATGATTAATTGCACTGTAATTCTGCATGCAGTACTTCAGCAAAATATTCTCTCAGAGGGTCTATTTCACATCATCCACTCTTGTAAATTTTAAAGGTATTTTCAGTTCAAACAACTTTTCAGGTGAAATTGTCCCAATTATACAAAGTAGTGAGACCTATTAATATTTTCTGACAATTGGAAGTAGGTCACACAGCTGTAACCCTCATTTATCACCTTTAATAGATAAGTTTTAAATCATTCTGTTTGACTGGTGCAGTTCAGGTCTTTTAAATTTTCACTGTAAAATGCTCATTTTCTGTGACGGGAATGGACATGAATCCTCAGAGGGCATATGGAGAGTCTCTCATTTCAATAATTCAGAGGAAATGAGCAAAAATTAGTGAGCAGTGCTTCAGTGATGCCGTGTGGCCATTACTTCTGTAAATGAGGTATTTGATTTGATAGATTGAAAATGCAAATATCATCAGCGTGAATATTATTCTTTTTTATAGTGTCATCTACTTGTACATGACAGCGTGATTATGACAAAGAAAGTTAATGCTGATCCCGCAAAGCATTATCATTATTCAGTTCCTGCTGACTTTTTTTCTTTGTATGGTGTGAATAATCCATGCAATAAGCCCCCAAATATGAACTGTGATGTCTAATTACACTTAAGAGGGGGAACTGGCCGCTCTCCTCACAGACTCTGGAGCTCTTCAGGTGCATTAGGTGAAAATTACATTAACTAGGACAAAGAACACAAGACTTCAGGGGCCACTTGAGTGACACGGTTGATGCGAAGAGGCCTCACATTTTAGCCAATGACAAAAGATTCATTTGAAGGCTAACTACTTTGAGGCAAATACTGAAAGGAACATTACATGTAAATGGGAGACGTTTGTATAAGGCTGATAATGCTCACATGGCAATGTTTGTTACAATAAACTCCTCCCTTGGCTAATCCCAGATGAGATAGATTATGAAAACCAAACTATTGGAGCACAGAGAACCTCTAATAAATAAACTTGGCTGCTCATGCACAGAAGTTATTTGCTAGTTCCAATACAAGATGATTACATGCATTCATATATCGAGGCAAGATGAAAATGATTTGAAATGTATCATGAGGTGGTGATTGTAGACAATATTAAACTGCACAAAGACACTTTTGTTCTCAAATTCCTTGGGTAGTTCAGCCGGTATTGCCTCTGCTTTAATTTAATATCTACTTATTTTACTCCCTTGTGTGGGTTTTATTGAGGTTGTGCCTGCTTTATCGCACCGATCTCAACCAGAAGTGAAGGTCAGGACAGGCAGAGTGCCTCTGTTTATTGACTTCCATTGAGCCCATATGAGCTGATTTGGATATCTGCTCTTGATACTAAGCTCTTTCATAGCATTTTGTGCTGTCCGGATATTGTTTATCACCACATAGAGATATTCACTGTGTATTTACTGTTGAATTAAATATTCTTCATCATTTTTGTAATATCCTCTGAGTAGCCTCATGCAGGATGTGAGAATCCTGTTAGATGCGCAAGAAAATCCCTTCTGACTATCTATGGGTTTGGATCGAAAACACAGGCAGTAGATATTTCATTTCGATCCTCTCACATGCCAGAGCGAGTAAAACACATTTCACCTACCGTACATTACATTAGCCTCCGTTGGGCCATGTCCTACATTTAAAATATCACTGAATGCAGTTAAATATAGTTAGAGCCAGTACCTTGTATTTTAGCATATCCTTTATCTGACTCCATAGAGACAAAACCTCTAAAGCTGTTAAAACATCTTGTAGCTAATGCCTCCAAATGGTAATAAAGAATGTATCTCCCTCCAAGTTCAAGGTCCTTTTTATTTCTGTAAGATTTTATATCACCATACAGTAGTTTGTTTGTTTGTTTTTTTCATTTCTCTCTTCTTGCCACATTTCTTGAAACTTTATTACAATTTGTTTTGTTCAAACACATGCAACAAAATGCAAACTTGAATGCACGTCAGTGCCAGTTTCGATTTTAGGTTGTAGCAGTGTGATTTTCAGCAATTATGCTAGAATTTATCAGGATGCTTCACCCTGGCATTGCTAAGATCTGAGATGGTTATTCCCAAACTGCTTTTATAATATTTTGTCAGGGAAATGTAGTGTTACTAGCAGGCAGTTGATGTGTGCCCAAACACAATTATTGGCACAAGTAAAAACAATTACAAAGAAAAAATCATTTGTGGCTCTACTGGGCAGACCTAATATCTTAGATTCACATTTGATTTTCTTCTGGTATTTGAAGACTTCTATTCTAAAAAGATTATTAGACAAGGAATCATGTTTGAAACTACACCACGTTTCACAGCAAATAGGCACACTTAATCAGTTTGGTGCAATTTACAAATCTTTTTTTTCTCTTTTTAAAAAGAAGACCAAAAGACGATTTTTAATAAATAACTTGGCTTGAAAATTGTTTCGAAACAAAATAACCCCTCCATTTAATGTGGGCCTGCATGACCACAGACGTCACGTCGCCATGGGGAGAAATATGAAGCTGCTGGTGGTGCACGTGGTCTGTTGTTTACTTCTTCTAGTAACATTGGAAGTGCAGCCAAAGAGAAGGAGAGGGGGGGGGGGCGTCAAATTATGAAACAGCGTTCCTAGATAGAGTTACTCAGCTCTTGGAAGAAGACTTGGAAAACCGACACAAACACGGGGAAAATGTCGGACTGAGCGTTTCATATCGTCTAAACCTCTTTAGCCCCCGCGAGAGCTGAACAGTACGTACAGTTTTTTCGGTTTGACAGCTCGTGCGGGTCTAGCGTGCGCTCCTCTGCTTGCTCTTTGTTCTCTTCGCAGGGGTTCTGAAGTTGGAGGCTTCAAGCATCGTCAACAAGTCTGTCAATACCGCAATTAGTAGTTGGCATACTTTAAAAGTCGCCAGGACTGCGGGTGAGGAGAAATTAGAGAGAAAAAATGGATCCAGCTGGAATAATGACGTGACATTCGGCTCATTGTTTAGCCGGAAATGTTGGATAGGCGTGGGGGAAACAGCTTAAACATAGTTTGGTATCCGTGAGCAGTGTGTAAAAAAATAAAAAAAAGCCTTTGTCGAGGACTAGCATGTTATTTTAGAGGCATGGCTTTTGGGGTGTGTTATGTGAAAGTGTTATGCAAAGTTTCCTCTTGTTTTCCAGATCAAGACTGCAATGCTTCAGCTGGGAAACCTGTTCACCCACTTTCATCTGAGCTCCAAAGCTCCAGAAAGTTCCCCAAGTCAAAGCAAACAGCAGCTGGAGACACTGCCAGACTTTTTACATCATGCCATGTGAGTGTTGTTTTGAGCTAATGAATCCCCTTATTTACATTTTTTAAATGTTAAACTGACTTAAATGTCTGTGACTGCAGCAGCTGCAGATCAGATCATTAAAATAAAAGAAGGGTTCACAGTGTCATCCAAAAAACCTGAGCCAGAAGAGGGCTCCTCCCGTGTACCAAGCTTAGAATATAGCACACATATTAAAAAGGCTTTTCCTTTTTTCTTCAATCAGTGTCAAGTTTGTGGTATAATTTGCATTTATGGTTAAGAAATCATCTCTCTATTCTGTTGTCCCTTGACTTGAATAATGTTTGAAAATAATCTCTGATGTGATTGTTTTGTTGAAGTACATTTGTTTACTTACTGTTTTTGTTCATGTTGTTGAACCTGCCCATCTTAATAAACCACGATACAATGTGAAGCAGCTGAAGAGATGACCTTTCCTTAATTGCTGGAAACTATATGTTTGAAAGTATAATGAATTTAGCAATTGACAGCGTATATAGTGACTTTTACATTACTTATTTAAAAAACAACAACTTTCTATTCAAGTGGTATGTGCATTTCTCACTGTAGGAAACTCAGTGGTCTTAGGAAGGAAGATGTTTACTGCAATCTTCGCATACCTGGCCAGGTTCAGAATGCCAAAGATGACATCAACGTGGTTTTCCTCACAGGTTTGAATGCATGATGAAATTACATTGCAGATTAATGAGGACTGTGTGATATGAAGGGCATACAGGAAAGAAAGAGACTTAAAAAAGTAAAATAAAGCTTATTTTGAATGTAGTTGCATATATTGTGCTCTTATGCCATGCCATTCATATATGTCGGACATTTAACGTCAAACTTGCGCAAAGAGAAACATATCATTTGTTTAGTATGAGTTCAAAAGACAGTCAGCATGTAATGAGTAACATTTGGCACATGCAACCAGAACAAAGCCAAATATCATCACCCCAACATGCACCTGCACACATTTAAAGAAGCTTTAAGAAGTTATTCATTAGATTGCCAGTCGCATTGCACGTTTTTTAATTGTGGTACCCTTCTGGGTTTTTTTTTGTTGTTTTTTTGTTTTTCATCAAGGCCAAGGGGTCTTCTGCATAGATGTAAAACATTGGAGGGGGACAGTGTCAGCTCACAACAAAAACTGGACTGTTCAAGTGAGAGAAGAGGACCAAAACTTTGTCAACACTTGCATTGAGCAGGTTCAAGATCCCCTCAAAGCAATCACGGTAACAAGACTCTTTCAGTCAATATATTGTGAAATAAAGGACTAAAATGTCAAACTGTCCGGCATACTTCAGTTCAAGGTGTAATCAATGGTCCAGTTCAGTTTTCATACAGACGACAACAGGATTAAGAGACTCTGAGTCATCACAACAATTTATATGTAAATTTCAAACACTCCAGCAGGGCTTCCTAAATGTCACAAGTGGGCACTCCAGCAATTACATTTATAGGACGAAAGGGTAAAGTTGAAAGCAGACAGGTGCCTAAAAACAGCTGTCTCTCTATGCGCCTCAGTCTGTTTGGAGTCATTAATTTCCATTTCTATAGGCACTCCATTCGGCAAGCTTGACAGGAGAGTGTAACGATAAACACAAGCTGCTCTATTGAAATAGCTGAAACACATCTATTAACTTCATTAACTACACAAAGCAGATATAACTCAACCATTTGTGATAACCTACAGCTGTATCATTTTTTACCATTGCTTTCGCTGCCTTTTAAGTCATCATGACAGAATGTTAACACATAATACTCCCTTACTTGATTTAATCTAAAATGTAAACAATAAATGGGTTGATGTAAAAACCTAATGGTTTCGTATTCTTAGTATTCTGTGTATTTGTGGTGACTTAAATCAAGCTGTTATCTAAAGAAACATGTAACTATACAAGTTATTGTATGATAGAAGTCAGTCCCTCATTTGAGTACCACAAACACCTTTTATGAACGGGAAAAAGTAAATAGGCCTAAACATAACTATTTGGTTCCTTGTTGTTTTAATGTCTTCACCAGACCAAAACCACCAACTTGTGTAGCCATTTGAAGAGGAGTGGAGTGCCTGTGCACCACAGTCTCTTCTACCCCAGAGTCATCCTCTTGTCCCCAGACTGCCAGCTGGATGAGGAGCTGATGACAAAGAAAGAGCTTCTCTCCCACAGCCAGATAAATGACTTCCTCAAATCTTTCAAAGAGGGCTACATGGCCTGGATATCAGATGCTTTGACTCCCTCCTGGATCTCAGGTGAGTGCATCCCTAAAGAAATGCACATATTCCTTAAATAATCCTTAAAATGTACATGTATTGCGAATGTATTAAAAGGCATTGTTATTGGTGTGTTTTTGTTTTCCATTACGGGTTCGATTAAGGATTAAATCAAACCATGTAACCAGAACACCACCAGTTCAGCTTGTTTTTTCCTGCAGGTCATCTGTCGTACAGGCAGATGGAGTCCGTGCGGGAGGTCCTTAGGAGGGTGGGAACGTGGGATCTGGTTCGGCTGCACTGTGGTGAGCAGCTGAAAGGAGACTTTCAGAGCTGCCAGTACATTGCGCTCAACCGCCAGGACACGGACACACTAGAATTTTCCAGAATCAAAACTCTGTCTGCTGACTCGCTGTGGGCTCTGCTGGGACATGCTCCTCAGGTGAGTCGGTGAACCTTGCTCAGATAAGTGTTCGGGCTGACTGTGGGGTCAGTTACTGTTAGAGGCACGTTGAGCATAAACCACAAACCAGCAGGTGGCAGTAGTACTTTATGACTGCGTCCGCTCCTCCAAAGAGAAAGAAGGGAAAACAGATTTAATTTATAACACAGACCACTAGGCAGAGCACCAGAATAATTGTTTAAGTATATTCACAATTAATTATTTTTGAATTCACAAAGTGGATGTTTATATATTTGAGATTAAGTGATTGTTTTACGGTTCGGTGCCAGTTGAGATAAAAAAAGTATCAGGTTACGATATGTAGAAATAACACAACAAACTGTTACTTAAGTATCAAGTTGTATTTAATTGCATCCATGCTTGATTTGTGTCACCCAAAAATAGATGAATCAGGTCCTTTTAAATATTTTTTTTTTCTTACCTGCCTTCACTCTAATTGTAACTCTCACTTAGTAACTGTTGACGTTGTAAGTGTTAATAGCTGCCTAAACTCTTCAGTTTCTTGTTGAGGTGTTTACGTCTGGCAAAATGCCAAATAGTTTAACTTTTTTTATTTCGTAAAAAAAAAAGATAGTAACACTTAGGCATATTCAGCTTCTCAGATTGGTTTAGCATTATTAACTTCTCTTATCAGTTCCATTAATCGTACTATAATGAATGTAATGCATACATAAATGTACACATCAAATTCTAAAAAACGTCCTTGCTTGCTGTTGGTTAATCAGTCCCACTTGTCAGTTAATTTGCTGAACAAAGTAAATATTACCTCTTCAAGACCAAGGAGTATGACCTTGGCTCAGCATCCATTACCCATTCACACCTACTCTTAGCACCCAAACACTCATCCTTGGCTTACCGTACAAGCCCACTCAGGCTTCAGTTTGCCCAAACCCCCAACACCCAGACTATATGCACTTTCCCCTCTCGCCTCCAGCTGCTGTGTATTTGATACATGACCCAGCAGTCATTAGACAGTCTCCAGCGGGCTCTTTTCTAGCCCAAGGGGACACACACGCCGCCACAGCAAAATATATTATTTTCAAAGAAATATTTGTACATGGAGGCACTGCTTGAAGAACTCTAAAAAATGTAGATGTCAGAGAATCTTGCAAATAAACAGCCAATGTTAATTCGGGCGGTAAAGCCAGAGAAAAAATGATACATTTGTGCAGTAAACTGACACAATTTTATCTCAATGTCTGTGTTAACTGCTTTCTCAATAGAAAAAAAGCCCTTTACTTATGTGCAGCAGCTGCAAGGGGAAGTTAGGGTGGGGGGTGACAGAGAAACCTAATAATTCCCCCAGGCATATTTTCAGGGCTTAGAAATAATGCATGCTTTTGATTTTTTTTTACTTGTAAACACACTGACAAGAAGATTTGTATTGTGACCCGGAGTTTCACTTGAGCATCTGTTTGCTTGTTCGAGGTGGCATTCACAAAGCTGCTGTTTGTGAGGCGCGTTGTGTGTTTTCTGTGAACTCAGACAATTACTCTGCAGCAAATGGGATGTCTACGAGCCCCTAAGTGGAGAATGATTGAGTAGAGTGGCTGTAATTTATTAATTATAGTCTATATTCTTAGACCACGGCTTTGGCTTTATTCAGTTTTTATGGATTGAGGGGTAATTACAGTGTGTGTGTGTGTGTGTGCATTTGTGTGTGTAGGGGGGATTTTTGTGTCTCTCTGTGTGTTAAGGAGACGTAGAATGTCTATTCATATCATGTTATTGCATCAGTTATGTGATTCATCTCCTGTTTGGATATTTGACTGTTACAAGCCCTGATTTTAGTTCATATAATCCAGTTTATAGAGAATGATCACCTGAATTTCCAAAAGGTTCCTAACTGCAGCTCTGAGAGGAATTAAATTCTTTCAATTGGAATTTTGACTATACAGCCTCGTTAAACGATTGATTGAAGCAAAGCAAACAATGAAAAGCTCAAAAGTAACAAAATATCTCACCTTAGCTAATGGAGAATGCTCTAAATAAGCCCACGACTGTTGCCAGAGCTACACCTCATCTCCCTGACAGGCTTCAGATTCCACATAATTGTAGCTTGTTAATTTAAATTCACCCTGACATTCCTCCCTGTTTGACCATCTCCCGGGCTACACGTGTCACGGGCCTGTAATAGACAGTCTGGTGCTTGCCGTGCTTAGCACAAAAAATGGCAGAGAGCAGAGGGGAGACATCAACTGCTTTGTGGTGATAATGAATGAAGGCACACAAAAGGCCTGGAGACGGCCATTTACAAAGTCTGCGAATTCTGCTTGCCTAATAGATCTTATCAGCAGCCAGTGTGGCTTTTTGGTCTTTTATACATAGGAAAAAACACTACTATACCCAAATATAATACACAAAGCGTTGCAAATCTGTATGTATGTATGTATGTATCTGCCTCAATCAAAGTAATCTGGCATACCATGTATGTATTTCTTTCTGAGGAAAAGCAACAATTCCCCCAGAACATAAAACCATGAAAATAAGAGCGTTGCATTTAAGTTGTGGCACAGATCATGTATTTTGATTACTAATTTTGGGCCGTCGCTGCCACAGTGTCCACTGTTCACTGAGTGGTTCACAGGATCGTCTCTGCGCTGAAGTTTCACAGAAAAGTTTTGTGGAACCTCTAGAGAGGGAGAGATCTTCCAGTAGCATTTTACAACATAGATGGAAATTGTGTGGTAAATTATTGCTAGGATGCTTGTGTAATTGCAGGATCGCTCTTGAAAGGAGACTGGAATTGGAAATAATTTGCACCAGAGAGTGTGTAGGACGCTACAGAGGAAAACCATGCAATTACACAGAAGAAGAGGGCTGCAGTATCATAAGTGTCTAATGAACTAGTGAAGACACAAGCACTGATACGGTGGAAGGGAATGATAAAAGTGCCTTGTTATAGCGTTTGATTAAACTTGGTAAAATCAATTTCTTTTAACCACAGTGAAGAGTCCCATAGTTCGATACATCTGTCAGTTTGAGGATGACTCAATGTGTTTCCTCCAAATTCCTCACCCAGTATGCAATACCAGTTATTCTGGAGGGCCCTTCAAGCACTCTTTTGTTAATTTAGTTAAACATCAAATGCTTGGGTTCATGTTTTACACATACGTACTTAACTCAGATAGAGCTTGAGGTTTAGTCAATTTGAATACATGTATAAAAAGAAGCTTCTAAACATTACTATTCATTGGACAATCATTTAATTGAATGTGAAATGAGCAGTGTTACCGTGACGAAGGTAGATTAAAACTATTTATCTTTTTCTAAGTATAATGAATACAAAATGCTTAAGTATAGGACTAAACGATCATAAGCAGGGTTTGTAACATACTAATTATGATTAACATGACATATTTTGAGAAATTGATAATTATTAAAGTATTTCTGATTCTGATATTTTGAGAAAAACTGTGAAAGGAAAAGAAACGAAATAATCATTGAATTTACAGAACGGTGTTGCAGTGTGATGCTTGATATTAAACCGTCCAGAAAAAAAGCTAGTTAGTTTCATGTATCTTTCTTTGATAGTCACCCCTGTTAATAATACTTTAACTAGAAATTCAATCTCCAATTTAAAAAAGTAGGAAAGCTAATAATGAAAATACTAACATTCAGTCTAACTGATAACATCATACAATTACAAAAGGTAGGCATTGCTCAATGCTATATTGTTTTTATTAAGATTCAGATTTTTCTGGTTAATGATTCTCTGCTATCATCAAATGTGAAATACAATCTTAAAAAAAATGTTTTAGTTCAGTTCTGGTATCTAACTGGAACTTCTCCTTGGTCAGTGGCCACAATGTTAATTTTATCTCAGCAAGCTCAGTTGGTTGTTTTGTGGATTCAGGATATTACAGTGATCCCCACAGAACAGGCTCCAAGATATGATCAATAGGGATTCATGAATAATGAAGAGGACCGTGTGGAGCAGAGGCACTTAATTACAGCTTCAAAAGCCATTCTCGTTAATTGAGGGGAATAAAGGTGGTGAAGAGCAATGAGAAGTGACTTTCGTTTATTCTTTTTTTTTATTATTTATTTTTTTATTACAGCTAAACCTGACAGCTAGGACAGCATTCATTTATGCTGAATGAGGTCAACATTTTCTCAAAGAGACGCAGGCATGTTTGACATTTGAGGAAAAAAACAAAATTTATTTGTTTATTTATTGTGTGCAGTCCTTTTTCCTTGACCAGCTTGTGAACAGACTATCGTTCATTTAATGTAAAGGCTAATATGCTGCATAACCAGACGTGCAACAGATACAGTATATAATTGACAGCCCTGCCATATGTTACAGTTATGTGAAATTATGGATAAACTAGTTAACAGACACTTTGGCCCATTGTCTGTTGTTTTGATAATCACCCTTAATAACGGACGGCATCAATATGGTCTTTAAACCTGATTTGGGAGTTAATGGAGTCAGATGGGGACAGTCAGTGTATGCTCTGGGGGTAATTTTGTTAGAGATGTTCGTAAAGAGCAAATTAAATCAGTCATAGATTGTGCCCTCTCAAGTCAGCCAGACAACCAGACCCATTGAGGAAAAAAGGAGGGGATTCATATTTTAACCTCGCACAGAAAATGCACTTATGTGGATGGAAATAAAGTCAGACCTGGGTGACTGGATGTAAATGGTTATTGCCAAGAGTCTAATGGCTTCCTGTTAGCCCAGACTGGCTGTTTGGAAGCATGTATTTAGAATTTAACCAGCTGTCTATTCCTGTGTTTATAGCTTTAGACAAATGCAATTATTTACATAGGCAGTAATGTCACCAAATAAGAGTTTAGGCATCTTAATAGATGGCGCATATATATATATATATGTATATATATATATATATATATATGAGAGGGAGAGCACACAACTTATGATGTCTGAGTATTCCATGCAGGAAATATTGCATAGCTGCCTCCAACATGTTGTTGTTGAACATTACTAGAATAAAATAAAAATCTTTTACACAGATTTACTTAAACCTTTACCTCAGTGAATAGTTTTTAATTAAAACATTTTAATAGTTAACATATGCAGATTTGAAAAATGATTTCTGAATTATGTTCAAGTATAACACACATTCAGCAAGTTACATTTTCTTAATTAGTCAAAATGGATGTATTATGTTGTAAAAAAGAAAACAATTTTGAGTAATGAATTAGTAGGAAGATGATAGGTCACGTCGACTATTCCTAACTATAAATTTTATTTTAAAAAATAATTTTCAGCCCAATCCTAAAAATCTTAGTCTCTGCTACCAAAAGCCAAACTAACAGCTGGTTCCAAGAGGGAGAGGTCTGATAACTTAAGTCTCTGCTTCCTACAATACTTTTATGATCTACAGTAAGTAAAAGCAAGCCAGAAGTCTGAGAACAGAGTGTTCTTAAAGGAAAGTACCAAACTATGAGATTCCTGTTAGATATGATGGAGCCTGGCCATTAAGAGCTTTGGATGGGAAGAATGTCAAATTTGGTCCACATTTAACTGGAAATGAATGAAGAGAAACCAGAACTGGATAAATACTATCTCCCCTGATAGTTCTGGTCTCAGTGTTCTGCAGCATTTTGGGTTTGGTGTGGTCTTAGATTTTCGGCATCACTGAGACATGATGCACCTAATATCAGCAGGGCTTTTTGGTAAAAGGAGGAGGTCCTAGAAAATCACAGTGGTAAATTCACACCATATCTCACTGCAATATGAATTATTGTTGAAAATATGCTTTTGCTACAGATAAGATTGACAGACAAGTTGAGGTATGACAAACGAGAGAGAGAGTGGTAGAACTCTTCAGTGGCAGATTTGCTGTATTGACAGGAAACAAAGGTGAGATCTCTGTAGGCCTGCTGGACATGGACCACAGGCAACAGTTCATCATCCAGGTGCAGAGAAATGTCCTGGATTACACCATATGTTGTTAGCAAGCTGTGTAACTCACCCCCTGTGCAGTTTTCTGTAGGCAGCGCACACTTTTCTGCTCGTGTTGTCCTAAAGCCGAGTAGAGAAGTGTTAAAGATGTGTCAGAGTCAGCAGACGTGTCAGAAGAAAAAAAAATACTGCCCTCCTGAAATGTCTGCTGTGCACTCATCAGGGATCTAGGGTTGTCCCTTTTATCTGCCAGGGATCTCACACTTTCATAATGTCCAGTCCTTTCTCAGTTTTGTTTCCTTCTTTTAGTCCTTTTTAACGCATCTGGATTTGAGGTCTTTTTGCCACTCTAGCCGGCGGCCTGCCTCCAGGATGGCGCCATTCCGGACAAACTCAAATGTCACATAGTGTAACCACAAAACCAAAGAGTTTTTCCCGAAGCTCCCAGACCAATTCAGTTTCATTTCCACAAAATGTCTTAGTCTAAGCAATTAATCGGATAGAATCTGAATGTAAAAAAGCTTTGCAGTATTTAAGCATGAGGGGATGCAAAGAAATAATTGAGTGATCCTCTAAACACCTCTCATGTCATATTAATGCTTTGATTGTGGCGAGAAGCTCGATCCTATGATTACAGCCTTTAAAATAACTAACCCTGATACCAATTCTAGTTAGTTATGGTTAGTTTAGTTAGTTGAATATAGTTTTTAAAGCTCAGAGGCACTCCAAGAAATGTAAAAGCCCAAATACAGATTTATAGGATATATTCCTACAATCAGCCAAACCAAACATCATATACATGATTTCTATTAATTTTTAGTCTTTTTTTCCTGATATTGTGTCCCTTCAATAAGGACGTTTGCCATGCCCGATTTGTGTTACTCTGTGTTCCTCCCCACCTGTGTATGGTGAGACGCAGCCTTCAACAAAGACTTGGTCGTCTGAAGCCGGTGTGGCGTTACGCTCACTCAGAGTTCACCTGAAACACGGCACCCATGGCTCCAGGTAACATGCCCCGCTGACTGATTCCCCGCTGGGATTCTTTGACTTTATCAGGGGAAGAATCTGAACTTGGAGAATGGCAATACATCCAGGTGGTGATGCATCCCTACCCAATTACACAGTTCTTCTCATTAATCACAGTCGTCAGGGTTGTCAGAGCCTGAATGAAAATAACTCCTTTAAAAAACAAACAGGTAGGTCTAAAATGTTCAACCACTATGAAAAAATCCATAACCTGGGTTTATTTCATGATTGGAATAAGTGATTATTTTCTTGAACTGTGGTTCCATTAACCGTCTCTGAACCTGTGCCATAAACATCCCAACAGGAGATCCATATCAGAGTTTTGAAAGGAGATGTTTCTTCTTGGATGGAAAATGAGCTGTTGTGTGTTGTTTGAGAGGGGGAGGGGGCGAACGGTGAACCAGAGGCATTATTTCTGACTTTTCGCAGATGGTAAATAAGAAGAGGGAGTTTGTCTTGGTGAAATGTGAGCAGTGATGTCATTCACATGACTCCCACAACACTGAAAGTGAGAGGCGCAACAGGGCAGACACCTTTAGGTGAGCTCTCAGCCCTTTGTGTGACACCCAGCCTTAGCCCCAGGGGTCTTGTCCTTAACATGAAGTACTACATGCACACGCAGACCTGTTGGCACTGAGCCCTGTTGCTGCGGGAAATAGTGGGGATTGTCGAGCACTTTCAGACAGTTCACAGGCAAAAAACGGCTATTGATCTGACCATCTCGGCTTGTTGAAAATAGCTAATCTGTCTGAAACTGTATTTCATTGTAAAGATTGAATTTCTATCTCAAAATTACATGTTAGTGTTAACTGTCTATTTTTTTTACAACTGCCACCTGTGGAAATTTCAGATGTTTGACGTTTTATAGATTTGATGTTGATATCTTTCCTGTCACTAGGATTTGGTCCTTATGTACACATGATCCTTGATCCATGTGTCTGGAGTCAGCTGTCTTTTGCTGTTTGGCCACTGCTTTTCTCAGCCAGAACATTGTTGCGGAAAAAAATCTTAAGAGCTGTAGTTAAATAGAGGTGGAAATAGACATTTTAAATGCTATATTGAGATTACTCTTTAATTCCCTCTTTTTTAGTAGTCTCTTTGTTCCTTTTCTGAGTCAGGCACACTATTGTGCTGTTGTCTTATCTTCGAGGTCGCTCCTGAAGTGGCTGAGGGGGCATGTATTGACAGTTCCTTTATGTGATGGGCTCTCTTTGCTGAGTAACACCTGCCAGACAGATCATCCAGACCGCACAGAAATCCGCTTCTATACAAATCAATACAACATATTTAAGTCTTTTGATAAATCTACCTCTTAAAATTCTGCTGTGTATTGTATCTGCTTGATGAATTTTATTAGCAGTGAAAGGCCATAAACTTTCTAAAACTTGATTAGGGTCTTTTGAGCATAAAGGCAACTGTTGCCTTTAAACAGCCAATAAACAATGCCATTTTTATAATTACCACTGAATTATCCTCTAAATTAGTTAATTGCTGATTACCAGTGATTATGCTCGCCCGTAATTTGTTAGAATAATTCTTCTCTGGTGTTTTTGTCTTGGTTTCCACGCCTCTGAGCCACCAGCTGTCACGAAGCACTTTTTTCATGCATCCCAAATTAATAGACACTCAGTGACTCTAAGTGTCTGATCCCATTGTATCACAGGCCATGTGGCATTCGGCCAGGGCTGCAATATAAGACAACAATTGTTTCGTTCTTTTCCCCAACCATCTTTTTCTCTCTTTTAATGCACACTAATAAGTAAGTAAATGGTGGAAAGATGTGTGTCTGAAATCGCAGTGGCCTTTGTTGTAGATAATTGGGTTAGCGGCAAGAGCGTGCAGGTGCTGAGTGTGTGCCGTGCGCTTGTGATGTGTTATCGACTTGCTCATATTCGTAGGCTGTCAGGGGTGTCGCACTTCCCATCAGCCCCAAGCTCAGCAACCTCTTCACTATTAAAATGATCACTTTCAATAGCAGACAAAGGAAAGAGGGACCATATCTAGTGCAGGGTATTTTCCCCACCTCTAATGCTTATCTGCCTTTTGATGTCGGCGTAATAAAAGGCCTATTGGGCTTCCACAATGACCTGCGAAATGGACAAGGGGCCGATATACTGGGCTCTGACTGTCACTAGCATTAACTAAAAGGCCCAGACATTATGGAGAGCCTGGGATGAAAGTACAAGAAAAAAAAATAGTAATTGAAAAATTGCCTAATGCTAAAGTGAAAGAAAATGGAACTGTGAAAAGGCACTGTAATATTCTGTTATCCCCTGTAAATGCAGCCAAACAAGAGATGCAGCGTGGCATTCTTTTTGAAATGGATGTGGTTCAATTACCTCCATGTCTAAATCTAGTAAAGGCCTCCATTGTCGGGCTTGAAACATAACGGGCAGTTTTGATGTAGTGTTAAAGCGTATTATGCCCTACAACCTAGATAGAGAAACGAAAGCTATGACTCCATTCAAGATGTAGAAGGGAATTAAAGCTCCCGTTGAGAAGAAGGTTAATTTAATTTTTATTCTGTTCCACACGGCTCCCGAAGATGCTGAACATTTTAGCAAGCCGACGGTAAAGGTTACAGAAATTTAAGTAGTTACTACTAAGTATTAATGTTTTATTTTCCATTACAGGTTTTTTTTTTTTTTTTTAACCTGGAATACATCATACCAGATTATTTTCTCATATTTCACGCCAGAAAAGAACTCATTGGGAGGCCTGATTATGTTGGTAAAACTGGGTCAGAAGAGAGAGTGGAATTGTTAAGAGGTGGAGAAGTGGGTGGGGCTGATTAACACATTCACCCACTGAATGGAATTTGAGAGTCATGCCCCTTGGAGTGTTAATGACATGGACGCTTCTTTTAATGGCCAATGGTTTCAGGAAATCGGGTATCTCATCACTCTCTGTCCCGAATTTTCAGAAATTAAATGTTTTTTTCCTGTTTCACTCTGCAGGTGACGGTTAAAATGTTTAAGCGGGGCTCTCGCAGTTGGCTGGGTAAATCTCTGAACGCGACCACCACCATCCCCTCAGACACCTCGGTGATCTTCAGGATCAGCGGTGAGGAGGCAGACGCCAAAATCCCCGTGAACACCATTCAGAGCATCACACTCAGCATATGACGGAGGTGCGGGCAAAAAAAAGTCTTTAAAAAAAGTCTTATCTCTGAGAGCTGTCAAAGGGAATTCCAAATGTCTTTGTCACAAGCTGCGCTGGAGCGTGGGAGGAGTGCTTGCCATGTTTTTTTTTTTTCATTCTCAGTTCTTGGTGATAACATTATGATAATGATGATGATGATTTCAGACAATTAGCCTGATTAACTTTCTCCTGTTTAGAATTTCCAGGGCTGGCCCACACTCTCTACTTGCCATTAATGAATCATTATGAATCCAGTGTCACATCAGTTCAGGCCACAAGTTAAACGTGTTAATTGTGGCATTTATAAATGGATGGCTTCTGGACTGATGAGAAAAAAGCATGGTACTCCCTTTTGGGGGTTTAATGGGAAGTTATTTACAGTCCGTTTGCACAGTGTGACGGTAAGAAATGTTATTAATGTGCTCCACAGCTTAGAGGAGATGATCTTGTATTCAGGAGCACAGTTCATATCTGCACCTGAGCCGCTTTTTATCGGTTCCCAGGCGCACACAGCTGCGCTAACAGCTAGCAGTTCTATTTACAGGGCCTGTTAGTGGCCAAAATGAAGTTATTTTGATCAAGATATCAGTGCCTTTAGCTAATACGATAAAAGGAGCTCTCTCTGTTGATGGTATCCCTTTGCATGGCATCGCTACCTGAAACATCATTACATTGATCTCCAGTGCTTCAATTTAAAAAATCTAGGCATTGCATGAATATCTAAGCTTTTTATTAATCTATTAGCACATTAAAAGCAAAGTGTCTGTCAGGAAATTCCTATCTCACTTGACTAAAAATAACAACATCAGATAAAAATGATTTGACTCAAATGATTGTAAATTTGACAAGTGATAGATTCTTGTTTGTTAATATTCTCTTGTCTTTTCTTTAAACATAAAGCACTTTTAAGTCAAAAGAAAAAGAACGATTTCTTAGACTACACTCCTTGACTGTTTGGGTGAAGCTCGGTTTTGTTTGTGTCTTTGGGGTTATTGTGTTTTTACCTTGATGATCAAATAAAAGATGTTGACCATTTACATTGTTTTGACTGAAATTAATAATTCAATGAATAAGGGCATCGATAAGGGCCTTTTAAAAGTTGCACTTGCACTCATTTAAGGTTGAATTGATCTAAATATAAGACCTTACGAGCACCAGATTATGAAGGATGTTCTGTTATTTAAAACCTTAGTATTGAAAGATGGTGAATGCATTTGTTATCAGCTTCCTATGGATAGAACTATACATAGTACTTGACTGTTTCCTGAGCCATGGATTTTGCCTCATATCCAAGGAGACTGGCAAAGGATTTGTATTAGTGAACCTCATATACAGTCATTTATCACTAGTGGGCCACAAGTTTTTCTTCAAAGCCTTATTAAGGAGATGGAGGGCATCCATCAACAGCTCACTGTGCTCTTTGAAAGCATGCAGCATGTCTCCAGCATGGTAAAAGACTGGAGATTAAGGATGGATGACTGGCCAAGGGGACAAAGAGAACCCTGTGCGGCAGCGTGGCGGCGACTGGGAGGGGAAGCTGAGCGGAAATGGACATGGAGATCAGACCAGAACACAGTGTGACAAGGTAACAAGGTAAACCGATCCAGGCCGCAATTCCTCTGTATACGGAATCAATGAAGGTTCTGTTAAAATGGAAATTCAGCTAGATATCAGGTTGAGGTGAATGCATGGTAGAATGGAATCGTGAGGTGAACAGCACGCGCATACATTCGAAGTAACCCGAGTAGCTGTTATCAGCCGTAGGTTTCGCGCTTTGTTGGTAAACAGTATGTCAGGGAAGCAAAGTGGAGAGGCTTATTGCTCTGGAGGTAGAGTCACTCAGGCCATTCGGCACAATCCCAGGGGTTGTCCAATCGGCCGAGTCGTTTGACCGCTTGGTTGTGAGGACACAGCACCCGGGCCAAAAAGTGCTTTCACTCCAGACCTTTAGGAGCAGACACATCCTGTCCAAAACGATGCAGCTAAGAGGAATCTCAGCTGCTTAATTTGTCTATCAGATCTCAGCGTTGAGCTAACTCAGCAGTTTGCCCTCATTATAAAATCTCTGCTTCTCGTGTGACTCTGCTGCTTCAGCTCAACTAGCTCAGAGGTTTTGACCAGGCGGATGTCAAAATGCTCTTTTTAAATGTAACATTTCCCCGAGATGCAAACCTGTTTCATCTCTAAAGGGCTCTACAGATGAAATTGTGCTACACCGACGGTCTAACCCTGCAAGAGAAGCTAAAATTACTG
The DNA here is from genome assembly GCA_013363375.1 of Menidia beryllina. Taxonomy (NCBI): domain Eukaryota; kingdom Metazoa; phylum Chordata; class Actinopteri; order Atheriniformes; family Atherinopsidae; genus Menidia; species Menidia beryllina. The sequence goes on from JABUIW010000056.1 coordinate 2,810,777, forward strand.
TGAGTGGGGAAAACAGTCGGGAATGACTCCGATGGCCTCAACATAAACTCTCTGAACACAAAAACGTCTGAAATTGCCCGTGACTTTATGTTCGACCATTAATTCTACACATTGCCGTGAAGCTCTTATCTGGCAGTAATAACAGACGCTTTCAATTTCCTAAATATTGTTTTCCTGAATTGTAACGGCTGAACTATAACGGTCGAAGTCATTGAAAAAGCAAATTTTCCCACTTGAGAGAGATATGTTGTCTTTCTTTGTCCGAGTTCAGGAGCTGTTCACCGAAGACATTTTCATCTTAACCTCAAGTTGAAATTATTTCTGCACTTTTCCCATTCCTCAGGAGCACATCTTCATAGAGGCCAATACTACGCCTGTCATTTAGAAAATTACCCCAGCTGCATGCTACAAAAGTAACATATGGAACTGCAGCCACGAAAAGAACATTAACTCAAATGGAAGTTGGATGAGGAGGATACTGTACTTTTGTGTGAGTATGTACACAGAAATCCCAGGACAAACCAGGGGAAATTTTAGAGTGGATCTTTTAAGGGTTGGGAAAGTTCTGTTTTAAAGCATATGGCATGATAAGAGATAAGACATAAAAGATATAAACTGGTTAACTGCTGCGCATTATTATACAAAAAACAAACTAATATAAAATTTGTTTGGCTCAAGAACAATTAGGGGAGCATCAAAGCCGTAAGGATACATCTGATCTGAACATTTCTATTTTATTGGACTATTTTAGTTGTTTATCAGCAGCATTTTACTGATGCAGGCGGCTCAGTAAAATCCTGTGTTTGAAAAAGAGTGTCAAAGACTATCACAATAATCTCCTTTTTTATCAGCTATATTTTTCAATTGCTTCTCTGCAGAGATATTCACTTGTAAGATGCTCATTACGTAATGCTGTTGACTGCTAGTGGTGACTGTTGCCTCCTACTACAATTCAGAGTAGGAGTTGAAGCGTCATGAAGGATGTGTTGTGAAATGAAAATAATCCTGAGGTTTAAGTTTAAACGGTTCTTAGGACAACATTTGAGGACTGTGCGTAGATAGACTAAATTTGAATTTGTCCAAATATGTAGACCCACTCGGCTCTTTGAAATAGTGGAACCCTGACTGCACTAAAGAAACTGATTCCACATCTCTCATGTGACTGAAGTCCCCTGTCAGGTGCCAGGATCTTTTGACTGGTGAACCATGGAACAAAATTCTGTCATCCAAAAATCGAATAAAAATCAGTCACTGATCTGTCAGAGAATTCTTTCATGAAACTGGACTTAGAATCTGTTGCCATATTAAATTTATTCAACTATTAAAGCATAATGTAGTTCTCATGAAGTGGTCAAAGGAAAAAAAGGGAAATAATCCTGGATAAAAAATCTACAGTGTCTGAATTTCAATAGCAAACAGTAGTTAAATAGTTGTGTTTAACCCATTAAGACCTAACCAAATATTTCCGTATATATGCTCCATTTTTAGAGGACAGCGAAGCTCTTAATGGGTTAATACAGAACTCATGTGTGAGAGGGTTAAGAGAGCTCATAAGAATAATGGACCAATGAAACACAGTCAAAAATCCCACAATGCATTTTACAATCGAATAAAGAGTAATTGTGGCAAAAAATACAACTACACCCTACATTCTGCAGGCTTTTATACAACCACTAGAATGTGATGATGAAAGGAGGCAAGCAATCCTTTTATGCCCACCGACCTCTGTTCTGTCACCACTATGCTGTTGAATGGCTCTAAAGCTCTCTGAGTGTGAAAGCAGCAGGATTAAGAAGAGTTAAAATATTTATTCCACCTCATGCAAACGCTCAAATTATTGTATTGCATCAAATTATTGTAGGCTCCATTTAATACTCTATCAGTTCTACATAGGGCCCAGTGTAAAAAAAATAAATAAATGTACCATTTCGAAGATGAAATGGGGAACGGCAAGAAGCAGAATTTATTCAGGTTGTGAAACAACCCCCAAAGGCACCACACTTGTGAAAAACCTGCGGACTAACAAAAGACGTACAGGAGCGAATGAAATGATGCTTTCTTGCCAATTACTGTCGGAAACGTGGCCACGGCGGGCCTTTCTGTGCTTCACACAAGCAGTCTTTTCTCCTCTCATCCCTGGCTATTGAGAGGGATACATTAGCCGGGCGGGATGGATGTATGTTGGAGAGGTGGCAGAGCAGAGGGTCTGCAGTCACACAGTTCACTTCACGCCTGCTGTTTCAGACCTCTCTTATGATTCTCTTCCCTGCATGGACACAGTGGGATTTATTTCCATGTTGTTTGCTGTTCCTCAACTAAGATTCTATTAAAAGATTTCTTTTTAAAGATGAAAAATTAAACAAGATCTGCTTTTATCTATGAATGTGAAACTGGTCTGGTTAATATTTCAATCCATCTACTCTAAATTTGATCTGAGTATCTACGTTTTATCAACAAATATCAACATTTTAAGGCTACTTCTCAGAGATCTTAAACACTTTGTAATATAAAAGCAGCTCCAACCAGGTTCTTAATCATTTTAAGCAACATACAGTGTATCATAGATAGATTCTAGATTATTATAGATATGTATGTTCCAACTAAAGCAGCCTAATATGTTACGTGGCATGCTTTTGGACCACCACGAATGAGTGGTCAAGTCTACATTTTTAGAGCAATCCCAGCAGGCTAGGGGTTGCAGTTATACACACAAAAATGTTGCGTTAATGCTGGGAATAACACCATCCATCACGCCGTTTCATTAGCACTGTCCTCTGACCTGCTCCACATAATGTTGTGAAATGTGTCAGGTGCCAGAGTATTAAGAGGCACGATGATCAATATGGAAGTGTAAAAAGAGTGCTGTGTGCGATGCTGCTGGCAGAGTTGCAGAGCAAAGCTCCATCCCGCATTCTGCTGCCCGTCATAAAACCGAAAAACAAATGGAACTGCCCAAGGCAAGAGCCATCAATAATAATGTAATGTGTGGACGATGATGAATTAGTACCGGCCTTCTCAATGCCCCCGCCGAGGTACATACAGAAACATTATTAGATGTGCAAATTGATCCCAGCGTTCACATTAGTTGGCCTAATCTCTATCTGAGTCGATGGGCAAAACACTTTTTCACTTTACCGAATTCAGAATAGTTAATAATGTCCAATAATCAACAGCTGTTTATGAAAGCACCTCTTTTTTGTGTCATTGATTTGGCTCCATAATGCACCACAATTACTGATCACTCAGACAGAACGCACTTAGAAAATGTATTTTATATTCAATAACATAGATTTTTCCCTGTTTAGCCACAGGTTGGAGTTCAAGCACATGGTAAAATAATACTTTTATTCCACATCCATAACAAGTAGGGACACGGCATCTGGGCAATGACAGTGGTTATGAAAGCAGTTGTTTCTGTCTGGTGGTGCTGTTAATAATAAATATTTTAGCTTTCTGCCAGTTGTCCCAGGTATGTTCTACCTACAAACACAGTGTACTTGGTTTAAAATGTATTTACAATCTGCAAGCCATAAAACCAACCTGATCTGCTTGAATATAGTAGTGTAAATGACGGTAATAAACCTATTATTAACACATCATTGTAGTTTCTCTGCGATTTTGCTCTATTTGTGTTTCAAAATATTCAATATCTCCTCTATTCTTTGTTATATTGTACTCAAAATAGACACAACTACATTTCTTTTTTTCATTTTAAGACCAATGTCACTTAAGACTCATGAGATCCTTGTAGTTTACAACCGTTACCCAAATAGCTGTGGTGTAAGCGTTCCTGTGGTTTGGACACTTCTATGAGATAATAGTGTCTTGACAGAAATGCCTAGATGTCAAAGGATTAACCATGCAAGAAAAAAGGCCACTGTCACACAGATATTTAAAAAAATGACACAAGAAACAACTACAGGTGGACAAAGAGGCGGAAGCGAGGCGTGCCGATTCGGTTCCATACGTTTAGCTAATAGTCTTGTAACTACATGACCCTCGGCTTTGTCACCACGTCGTATGCAAGAGTTCATCCGTCTCCCCTTACTTTCCTCAGAGTAACTGCGTGACACCTACACTTAATTGGGCGATAATAGTTGTCCCAAACTGGTATTCTTCAGGGGATTTTGCCATTAACATCAACTAAGGCATGCTGAAATAGATACAAGCAGCGAAAATCTTCCCCGCGGTCGCTCAGAGGCACAGGGGAAACCTGAGCCTAAAAGATGTGGTGCATTAGTTCTGCTAAGCTAACCGTGAATGCTAATTGCAGGAAGGACAAACTGTAACCCTCGCCCTGTGGCCATGAACCCATTAAACAACACAGGGAGTTTCATAGACTGGGAGAGCACACAAAAGAAGCCGGCCTCAAAAGGCCTGCAATCTGATTTCGGTTTAAATAGATAGAGGCAACTTTCTGTTTTTCAAATGACCCCTTGGGACGTGCCCTCCCTTCGCTTTTTGACAGATGAAAAACTGCCTGACGCTGGAAAGCCGACCACGAAACTGTCCATACAATGCAACAGGTTCTACGCTTTCAAACGGAATACGCTGGGTGACGTGCTTAACCTTCAACGGGATCTGTGGATCAGCTCTGTCTGAGTGCTTGTGGTTTCTTCCCTTGAGGGAATTAACAACCCAGTCTTGTTCCAATATGACACCCTATACATGGGAAAGGTGTTCCTCATCGATAGCAACCATCTGCTTAGCCGGCAACACCTTAAATGCTTAACAAAAGCAAAACTTGAGTCGATCAGTGAGCATGAAAACATCCTCAATAGTTTTTTTTTATCAGCCAAACAGCCAACACAAATTTTTCATTAGCCAAATTGAATGCTTATGTTCAAGCTGCTCTTGGCTTGTACATTTCAAACATGCCCCAACTGCCCTTGTCTTCTGTGCGCAAACATTCATCACTTTGATGGGTGACATTAAAGCTCATTTGACTGTTGCACTCCTAATTCTCTGAACTCTAACTTCAACCCTTCTAAGTGAGTGATTGATGGCTTTCTTGACACCTACCTTTCAGGACAGTATAAACATATGATTTATGGAATTAGTGCCTATAAGTTAGCTCAGTTAAACTTCAGGGAAACTTCATGTGAGCGTTCACATCAAATTTCAAAATCATCAACCCCAAAATTGATGAGATATTTCAAGTGAAAACAAAAATGTTCAAAGATCCACATCAGCTGGGATATCTTCCGAATAACTGAACAAAATACAATCATCCAATCGATTCTCAGAAATATCCTGTAGTTTTTCTATACACTTTGCAATTGTAAACTGGCATAACAAATATCCTTTTGTTCACGGAACGCAGGAAATAACTAAATAAACCCAGTTTTATGATTCCAGTGACCTGATTTGAAAAACATCATCTGCAGAATGAGTAATCTCCAACTGAGAGCCGAAATGAAACCTCAAACCCAAAATCTGTGACCCTCCTGTCATGGCTGGGGATTGTTTTTGATTTACTGCGGCCCGGCTCCCGGGTGAGAGCCCCCCCATCGCCGCACAGCCTGGTGCCCCCCCCCCTGACCGGCCCGCACAGAGACGGATGGCTGAGTGTGACACCTAGCAGTGGGCTCCATGGCCCTGAGCTTTATTTTCTAATTAGGCTCTAATGTAACTACAAGGCTCTTGAGAAGATGTTGTCTTGCCCACCAAAGCTCTTTAAAAGCCTCCCTGGGGCAGGGGCAACTCGGAGTTGGATGTTGTGGCAGGCAACAGCCATGTCCAATTCAGGGGGGGTCGGGTTTCTGCTCTCCTGCCTGGAAGTACTGTCAGAGCATTCTCTGAAGGCAAGAGCTTCACCACACAACCCCCGCGCAAAATTAGGATTCACACACTACTATCCGAGATGAATCATGCACACAAAAGCAGGTGCAATAGTTTGTGGAAGAAATCCTACCTTACGTAAGGGCCGAAGTGACCGATTAAGATTTTTTTAATCTCATACTAAGGTTTTTGTGATCTAAATGTTTTCATGCTAATTAATCAGGAATTCTATACAACATAATTTGATATAAAATAGACATCTTGCATTGTTATAACAGGAAAAATGTAATATTACTGCAGCCTTGCGGATTGTAGGGTAGTTAGTGGCTCCATATTTGCACATTTCCTTCAACATTTCAGTCATGCAAAGCAAAAAGAAACAGCAATATAGTGAATGATACGCTCCGAGTAGCGACTGAATAAAAGACGGTCCAGAATACGTATTGTTGTCAATATTTCCCTGACACATCATGTGATTTCCCCTATTTCTCGTGAGGGACGATATCATCGGCTTCATGTAATACTGGAAATTGTCCCTGAGAGATAAGGTGTCTGGGTGAAGGTCATTTATGCTCTCTCGAGTGAACATAAGAGCCATTTGTGGTCGAGTTAAATGTACCTGACAGGCTGTTGCTGCACAATCGCCCATTTAAATAGTCATGTAACGGTTTCATGTAGAGCCCAACTGTCTGCAGCGCCGCAGTGGTTGGAAACCAGAGCTCTGATGCAGGACCACAGATGTGGCCTTCTCGATGCTCGCTACAGGAGCGGGAAAAAAAAGCACAGAGATGGATCTCCTGGGACGAGCTCGGGGGAAGATGCAGATACTTAATGCTGCAGTTATTTAAATTAATCTATTCCTAATTGTACTAAATCAAAGAAGGTACACACGTGGCTCTTTGTAAAACCAAATGGCAAAGTCTAGTTGGTCTAAGCCACCTGTTACAGTTAGAATCTACAGCAGGGAATTCACTTAAACCTGCCGTCAGGATCCAACATCAAACGCTCTAATTAACAATGGGAACGAGCTACATAATTTTGTCAAGCTGAACTAATCATTTTCAGGATGCTGTACATGCAAATTGGGACATTAGTGAGAAAGACAGGCAAAGACAGGAAATACTCGAGTCATTTCAAATCTAATCTGGTTTAGTATTATTCGGTTTAAAATTCTGGTTTCAACCACAGACCTCTGATGTCCATCAGCAAAGGTCAGTGTCTGGGGCAAGTGGAGCTCTAAGCGAGGCCCGTGGGTCGTCCCGTTCCCTCATCACATCATCAGTACGCCCCTCATGCCCTGACACATTCCTGACATTCCCATGTTTGCCTTCTCTCAGGTTGTCCGTCTGACAAATGGTCACAAACCAACCGACTTCACGCAGCAGGTCAAATTTTGAGGGAATATTTGAGCACTCCAAGTGTCAACTTAAGTCATCTATCAGTAATAAAGACACATTCAAGGACAGCTTCAAAGTAAAGTTGAAATATGTGTGTGTGTGGGGGAAAGTAGTCATGAAAGTTCAAATAGATTAAAGTGAGCTTTACTCAAGAAAAGTACAAGAAAGAACATGAGACAATCAAATATTTCACAAAAAACACAAACAAGGGGAGTTAGAATAAACATCAGAAGCAAACACTGGCATACTAGGATGGAAAGATGTGAAACAATATTGTAAAGGTACACTGGATGCCAGCAGATAAACCCAACATGAAGAAGGCATCATGCTGGGAACCATTCCACTGTGCACTTAAGTAGACCTGTGAACACAAGAAGATTTAGTCAACTTGAGAAAGCATTAAACCAATGTATGGATACAATGAAAATCTCATTCTGGGATTACATTTTCACTATAATTTCTGTCTGGGTAAAAGCACCAGTTTATTCTCACAACATTACTGGTTCAGAGCCCCAGCTGCTCTTAAAACCAGCAGAAATTGGGTTTTTTTTAAGTCCATCAAAGAATATTTCTGGTTTTAGGATAAACTTCCCTTAAAGAACTCAAAACTAAAAACGCAGATGACCGTTAAATAATACCTAACATGACTACTAATTGGCTCCTTTCACACAACATATTTGGCCAGAACACATCTTTGAATTATATAAAAAGTACACGTGCTTCTTCAGATCATTTTCTGTCGGGCATAAATGTTTTTTCTTAGTCGACACGGTTCCAAATTTGCGAGCGGCCGACGCAGACGATGAAATCTAAGCCACGCAAGCCTTGTGTAAGGCAGACACAGAAAACATGGATTGCCTTTAAGTGAGCTGCCAGACTGTTTGTCTGGCCACTGAGTGCAAATTTAGAACAACCAAAAGACACACTGGAGGGAGGATTTTCAAAGTCTCATCTCTCCATTTTTCAGCTGTCGGATATTGAAAAATGGACAGATACAGATCAGAATATGCTGCAGCTGGTGGCACTCTCCGTTTAGAGAACTGCTCATAGAATCAGGGGTTAGCAAACCACCATACTATTCAGAGCTGGCACATGAGGGGAGGAAGACTCACTTAGGCTTTGTCTCAGCATCTGTGACTTGGCGGATGAAGATGGCGTCCTCCGGCTGGCTAATGTCTCCTTTCTCATGCATGTAGGAGGAGGCAATCGCAAGCATGGTGCCATCGTTACTGAAAGCCAGGGATGCAATGCTGGTCGGGTACCGGTGGAACTGACAGAGGCGCTTCTTGTTGAACGGGTCCCAGATATTCACAAAACCATCAGAGCCACCTGGCAACAGAAGATGCTTAAGATCAGCCTTGAAAGCTTAAAGCTGCATTATGGCAAAGACTTGTCTTAACCAAAGTCCTCATTGAACCCAGGTGTTCAGTGACAAAAGTCAATCCAACAGTTTTACAAAAAAAGACTGCTTCGTAGGAAACATAAGCCAAATGTATGAAAAAATACAAAGAAACATGTCTGCCTTTGGCCTGTACAAACTAGTACCTGTAGCAAAGGTGTTGTGAACACTGTGAAATGAGATGGCATTGACAGGGTAGACATGCTCTATTCCATCCTCCTTCAGCCTGTGGCATTTGAAGGCATACTTCTTCTTCTGCACCTCCTGGCTTGGGTCCAAGTACTCAACAGCGACACGTCCTTCAATTGAACTCAGGACGTATCCCTGGAGTCCAAACAGTAAAATGAGTTGAACCATCTCACATTAAAAATCTGTGTTTGAAACATGACTCTTTATTAAAAGTAAAATACTTGTCAAGCCTCAATGCTGTCAGTGTTTCTCATTTGATTCTTGCTGTACCTGTTTGTTGGGGAAGGCTCTAATGCAGCGCGTCTGATACTTGAGACTGGACTCTCTTCTTTGCTGTACATAGCCCATGTTTCTCAGATCCCACACCAGGACTCGTCTCCCTGCCGTGCCAACAATCAGCCTGTCTCCCGCCACAGACAGTGTATACACCTTTCAAAATAGATGGAAGAGCGAGTAAACAAACAAAACAGATAAACTTTAAAACAAAACAAAAAAACAATTAGATTACTTGGTTTTATACTTGCCACACAATATACAAGAATAATTAAGTAATGATGGCTAAAGTCCTAATTATTGGAATAAACATGGAGAGTATCTTAATAACACTGGAATTATTGCATATGATCTAAATAATTTCCAAATGGTTTTATTCTTTTAATAACAGAAAACATATTTTCCTTCAGGAATGCCTTAAACAGAGATGTTGAACTTCTAAAAACTGCAACGTTAATGTGGCCTACATATAATTACAATCATTTGAACATGAAACCTGACAAAAAAATGCAGCACAGCTCATGGCTATTTAGGTTGTTTGTGTCATCACACAATCTTAGATTTTCAGCATCTTTTAATAAAACAAAAGATTACATTCTAAGAGTTGGCTGTTTCACATTAAAACATATTCAAGCACAAGAGAAATTGCTGTTTTTTTTTTAAATACCTTTTCTGGCTGTGTAAAGGTGCCAGCGTTGCATGGTGTGCGTGGGTCCCACAGGCGGACCGATCTGTCCCAGCTACCTGTTACCATGACGTTAACCTCTGGGCAGTATTCCACACAACGAATGGGGGCATCATGCGATCCAACTATTGTATCTGTTTGAAAAAGCAAATATATAGAATAATCAACTTCTGTCTTGTGGAAATAAAACTTAAAGCATAAGCTATTTCAATATTTGGATTGGGTTACCTTGATCTGTATTCAAATCATGAGTTTTTAATTGAGCATCTAAACCACCACTCCAAGAATGTGTAGGGTCCTGCAAGGAAAAAGCTCAATAGTTTATATGCACAAAATTGACTAAAGTGTAAGATGGCAATCAGGCACCAAATAGATCTGTGACCTACATAAAAAGCACAGTCAAGAACGGGGGCTGTGTGCTGGTACTTCATCCGCATAGTGTTGCCCCCAACATCATAAAGGCGGACAGTGCAGTCCCAGGAAGACACAAGGAGGAACTGAGCAGTGCTTGGGCTGAACTTGACAGCAGAGATGCTGTCCTCTGGTCCCTGGTTCAGCTTGTATTCATTTGAGCCCGTCATCTGCAACAGAAGAAAACATTCTCCAAATCTGGTCACAGCCACACTGACTTCTCAAACGGCTAATGATCTCAACACAACCCCACTATGGTCATCGCTCAATAAAAGGGTATTGGAATATTGCATATTTGTGCCCGATTTATTTATCTTAAAAATCACTACCTTATTTCCATACTTCCAATTTGGGCTCAAATGGCTCTCTTAGTCTCTATCTTTTTTATATTTCTTTCTCAAGAAAATGTAGCAAACAAACCCTGTTTAGCTAAAGTTAGCACAAAGGTTGCTTCAAATTCAAAATCCATATTTAATTGCTGACAGGTGATTGATAATTACATAGTTTCAGCACGTTTAACACCGTTTACTATACCAACTATATAACCTATTCCATTTAGTTAAGCTATTATAGCAAGCTCGCCTCCCCTGCCACTAGTGTTGCTAATTCTAGCAGGGAACAATCTGGGTGACGGTTATAGGCTTGATATTCGCGTTTCACTGAACTTACCACTTCAGTTTGCTGTCGTGGAAATGCAAGTTACTGTCTGTCCTGAATGGAATAGTTATTGTTCCTCAATTTGCGACAAAAATATGAAATACAAAACGTGGAAGATGCTAGAAGGCAACGCGGATGCGTGTAGCTACCTAGCTACTAGCATGTTAAGCGCTACAGATATTCCTGAGAGATCGTGATTGGTCGAAACGAATTTTCAACTTCGCGCCTGCGCTTTCATTGGTTGATTTTACTTGGATGTATTTCCGTTGTCCGAATCTGTACCACATGACCACGGTCTGCTCGCTTGCCCTTTTCTTTCTCTCTCTGACTCTCTTCCTCTCTCTCTCTCTCTCTCTCTCTCTCTCTCTCTCTCTCTCTCTCACACACACACACACACACGGACACAGGTGCGCACTGTATCAATGAATATGATGGAATTTTCTAAAAATAAGGTACAAAGAGTAGATTTTATGCAATGGTACAGTAGGACTGTTCAGTGTAGTTTAGCCTCCAGAATGCTACTTTATGAACATCTGTAAATCTAAGTTTTCTTGATTTTATACCAGGTACATAGAAAAAAAAAATCAACTATATCTCACTTATTATGAATGATTGTATTTGTGTCCAGTTTAACCCAGTTTAACCCAGCATTTATGTAAGATTCTATATTTTGCTTCACAGTTTCTGTGTTATTAACTTTTGATAAGCGGAAATATTCAACTATATATGTTATAGAAAACAGATTTATTGAAAAGATCCAGAAATGTCAGAAATATTTTTCTCAAGTAATCAAATAATACTATATTTAGTTCAAAGCAAACTAATATTTTTCTCACTGTTGTTGTATCAAAAGTGACTGAAATTTCAGCGAGTCTGCCTTGTTTAAAAAACTTCCTTGTTTATCAAAGGAATCCTTTTTTGGAACCAATCTTTACTGAGAGTAAGACCACAAAATACACACAATTTCAATACCAATATAAAAAAACAAGAAAAATATTACAAAAAGATGTTTGTTGTTGTTGTTGTTGTTGTTGTTGTTGTTTTGGCTGTTTAAAACTAAGCAATTCAAACAATGCTCTATATTACTTTAACTTTATTTTCCAGTGATCACATGATTGTCCTCACACTTAAAAAATACAGGTAGCCAACGATGACAGAGACTTCAAGCCAAATCTGAAGCCAACAGTATTGCACGATTTTGAAAATATCAAAATAACAAACTCAACCATTTCAGGTACGAACACTGATACAGAAATCTGTAAAATACATATAGACAGCCAACCCTGTTTGAAACAAGTACATTTTTGACAACTGAATACATTAAAATATATGAAGTCATTTTTCTGATACATCATTATAATAACAATAATAAAGTTAATATAATTACATTTTATTATTCCTGCGTAAAAGTGACTTGCTTGGACTCTTTAACATAATAATGAGCCGTCACGTCTAATCATAACAATAATATTAATGATTAAAATAAAATTATAATACAAATAATAATAGTAATATTATTAATAATAATAATAATAATAGGGTTATAATAACCAGAACTAACGTGCCCATTTAATCTACAAAATATACAAAATTTGTTTTTGAATTGTTGCCGTTTTGAAACATATGTACAGTAAATTGGGCGATTTCTTGGTTAAACCGGCCTCAGCAGTGAATGGGAATAGTACATGTGGTGGGGGAAAGCCAGCAATGACTGGCTGCTCGGCGAGTTTGTGGCAGGGCCCCCAGCCGTTTCTGAGGCCGCGCTCTCGTGGTAGATGATGGGAACCCGCACAATCCTCTGCGCAGAAGCATGGCTCAAATTGGCCGCCTCGAGCTCCGCGGCCAGCTGCCTTTTCCACTTATTCCTGCGGTTTTGGAACCAGATTTTCACCTGCGTCTCGGTCAGGTGCAGGGACGCGGCCAGGCCGGCTCTCTCCGAGCTGCTGAGGTAGCGCTTGATGTCGAAAGTGGACTCCAGCTGGAAGACCTGGCTTCTGGAAAACACGGTGCGCGTCTTTTTCTTTCGACAGGGCTTCTTTTCGGCGTCCATTTCGTCCGTTTTCTTCCTCCAGTCATCTTCCTGGTCTGGCTCCTTCTTTAGCTCTTCTGCGTCACTCTCATCTAGTGCGATGTCGTCGTCTGCGCTTTCCTCTTTGGCATCTTGGTCACTTTTCTGGAGATCCGGTGTGCGTCTGTCTGGGGCTGGCGATGCATCCCTCGGGTTGATCTTTTCAGAACCTGCAGCAGAAAAAAAAACTACATATCAGAGCACTGAATAATTAAACCAAGTAATTCCAAATGTCTGTTTGACTTAAAAAAAAACAAAAAACAAATGGTTATTTTCTCCAAGTCCAATATTCGATTTGGACACTTTAAAACAGATTATTTGTTACTTGTGATGTTTAGCCATCATGATGTGAAATTAGACGAGTGTCAAAAAGCCCCTCTTTCCTTGACGCGTAAACAAAACATTTCCCCCAAAACGAAACAGAAAACAAACTCCTCATCTGGTGTTAGGCTACAAGTAGTTTACCTCCAGTTTTCAGAGGTGCTCCAAACGTGTACGGGTACCACCAGGCAGAGGCTCTTTCCAAATACTGCGCCGATAGTCCGATTCTCTGTGGGGGTAGCTCAAACCGAGGGAGAGACAAGTCTCCCAGCCGAGAAAAGAAGCTGCCCTCGAAAACTCCTCTGGTCGAGCCGATTGTATGTTTGGGCTTTGTGGGTTTTTCTTCAATATTCAGCAGGTTCTTGATGGAGAACGGTGAGTCCTTGGCTGGTTGGCGAGCCTCCTGCGTATCAGAGTCTGCCATCACCGTTTACTGTCCGGAATGGCTCAGCATCCAAAGAATTCTTGCAAAAAAAAAAAACAACTGAAAACGATTATAAGAGTTTATAATCTCCGCGGAACGAAAACATGGGGAAGCGGGGAAAAGACAGAAAGCCTGTAAAACGCTGCGCAACCGCTTCCACGGAGCGAGAGCGCAGAGATCACTACGTCAAACTTGCGCTGGATTGAAATGATGATTTAGAAATGCCATCTGAGTTAAAACCCGCTCGGTCTCTCTATTGGGCAGGTACAATAGCAAATGGGATTTGAGATGAAAACGCGAGGGGCTGTGACGAGAACGGACAACGAAAAAAGGCCGCGCAAGCGTTTTGGCACCGAGCTCAACAGTAGCGGACCCACTTATCATCCAATTAGATAAAAGAGGAAAATGTCTCAGGGTTTTTTTGGGGGGGGAGTTGATGTGCACGAAACACAATCACCTGCCAGTAAACTGAATACAAGGCTTACAGGTCATTACACATACACTACTGAAAGCTGCATGGCCTTCTTATGTAGAAATGCTCCTATTTTATCCATTTTATGCACTGATGTGACATCATAAAAGCCCATGAACAATGACAATGGACAGGGTTTAGGTATTATACTGGTAGGTAAATATTTAAGATCAAATTTGTATGGATTTTGCATATTTTCATGTGACCTGCTGGGGCTCAGACTCTTTTTTTCTCTACAGAAAAGCAACATGCACTTTGCATTTAACCTGGACCACATCTCACTGACTTCAGTGTAATTTAATTAGTCAGGAAACGCCTCAGGCAAACCACAAACTGAATGCTTACCATCTCGATACAACCTTTTCACATGAGCTTTGTAGAAAAAAAAAAAAATCCCCAAAGGGCCAGAAGGTGATCTAATGCACGAGGATGACAACAGTATTGTCTCTGTCAAATTTAACAGCAACTCTGAGGCTAATTACATTTGTATGTGTACTGACACACATTAAGTAAGATTAGATTATGTGGCAAATTGAAGATGATAAAATAGTAAAAGATCAGGACGGCGAATTAGGTAACATCGTGGCTTCAATGACAGATTATATTTCAAACAACTGCAATGCATCTTTTTAAATCAGCAAATACGGTACACTTGTAGGTGCATGCTTCAATATTTAATACTTTGCATTTAAAGAGGCTTATGTGGACAAAACATCTTACAAAAAGACATGATCTTGATTTAAGATTCACAATTTAAATGAAAATTGAAGCAGATGCAGAGAACTAATCAAACAAATTGAATTTGCTCAACCTACATGCACACATCCTGTCCTTTTAGCTCGTGGAGCGCTCTCCAACTCTAAAGGACAACACTGTGTTTTGTGAAAAGCTACTTGAATCCTTGCATAATTAGAGGTCTCATAGCCGTGTTAAAGATGGGGGAGGAGAAAGAGGCTTGATGAGCTGCTTTTGCTGAGGCAAAGTGAAAAGCATGCATGCTGTGTGCTGCCATCAGAATATGTTTATTAAAAAGACAACCGAGAGAGGTCCAAAGGGGGACTCAAAGTACACTCAGTCCGTCATGCAAACTGAGCTTCCCTTCTCAATTTTGTTGAGAGACTTCAGAATTATATTGGATCTGATTGGGTTAATACTATTTTTCTTTCTGCTCAAGCTTCATTTCCAACCTGTCATTCCTGTCCACAATAATGGGACTAAAGCCCTAACATTATCTTGAGGTTAACCAGATGTCTGATGAGGATCGATATCTAGTTACATCGCACATTACAGACATCCTAACAGGGCCTGTTGAGCATTAGCTCTTTGTGGACACCCAGGACTAATTTGTTCCTCACATTTTAAACTCCACGTACTTGAATTAAGATTGTTTTCGTTTACTGGAAAATCATTCTTATATCTTACCACATTACATCTTTTCTTTTTGAGATAATATTTGTTATTCTCTAATCTAAATGTGGAGAAAATAATTTTTCAGGTAACTTAAGTGTGATTAATTGGCGATAAATATGGTATAAATCAGTGAGTTTAACAATCTATATTTCTAGAATAAATCCAGTTGCAGATTGATTTTTAATTATAAATAGCATTGATCTAAATTTGTACAGACAGTGTATTAGTTTTGAACAGTTATTTATTAACGCTGCAGGAGTCTATGTTTGGGATTCACACTTCTTTCATTTCCCAGCAGTTAATCAGTGTAATAATGAACCCATCAGCATTTGACAGAGGCCTTGTTGAGATCATGCAAAAAAACGTGTCGTTCTTAATAAGGGAACATGGCAAGCAGTTGGACCTGTACACTTGGACACAGCGGCCTTTTAAATCACCTTTATTTTCTATTTTCACAAAAGGGGGGTTGTAGATATTTAATTAGCCTCAACTATAAAATGATCAATGAGTGAATTCAGCAAGGCAGACTCTTTTCATCTGAAGCACTGGCATAATTAAATTGATATAAAATATCATTAGAGGTGACAGGCTGTTAAAAGACTGATAATTGACTGCCCTTTCTGCTAAGTGTTACGCTCAATCAAGGCAGCGCTGCCATCTAGTGACACAGTCTGGGATTATCCAGAAAGAGGAAAGATTCTGTATCAGATTGTGTATTGCAACATTTTTCACTATGAACACTATTGACAGATCTTTCTTTACAGAGACTTTCTTCCTAAGATGTAAAATTAGTCACGCAGAGAAGATAAATGGGTGAACTGTTACAATTCTGCTGTGATAGACGATCATATGAATACATCACTTTTGAAATATAAAAAAAGGTACTTTGAAGGCACTGAAAGATCTGAAAACTATCCAAATTGAAATCGTTTAAATGGTCATAATAACGCATGGGAGAGACAAAAGTGGCGCAGACTTCTAAGCAATTGGACAGCAAACATTATGCAAAAACCAAACGGGATCTTTAACTGTAATGAGGTGAAAAATAGACATATCAGTAACATCTCTGAAGGGAACTACTTTATAAACCACGTTGCCATCAAATTCTTCACACAAGAATTGTGACAGCAGGACTGGTTCTCCTAAAGGAAAAATATGGAGTGTAACACAGCAAAGTGGAATCCATCATCTGGGGGTCGGATGGCCTCAGTAGTCATATTCCTTATCAATGAACTTGGCCATAGTGGACAGCTGGACATTTGTTGTTCCTTCATAAATGGTACCTGCATAAGGAGACAAAGCAAAACGTCTGATTAAAACGCTGCACCGCTAAATACGATCTGTTTTGACGTTTTAAATCTGTAGCTTTCACTATCAGGAGACAAAAGAGTTTATTGTGCGGCCCAACATGGCGGCGCTCCAGCTGGACAGCTGGGGAGCCTAAAATGTTGGCAGTGATGGCAAAAATGATAATGCGCCCTGGCTGCCTGCTTTGCTGTGTGCTGATATGATGCCACTTTGAGGATGTCGGGCAGGAAAATTCCTGAAGGGGGTCCGATTACAGCCGCTGACGCTGGGCTCCCTCGCCACCCCACTCTGCTCCAATCACAAACACTTACACACGACCTTCCTGGAGCCGCTGCGTCCTCAGCACAGAGTCACTTCTGCCCCGGTTATTAGGTAAACAATGGACAACATTCATTTTAGTGGAGCTTTGTGGAACCAAAGACTGCCTCACCAATTTTACAGTCTCTGTAGTATTTCTCTATGGGGTAATCTTTGGTGAAGCCGACCCCTCCCATCCATTCGATGCATTTTGATGTGGTTAGGCTTGCAACCTGATGAAGAAAACAAAAAAAAACAATACATGAAACTGATGTTATGTTACTTTTTCTGCTGAAGATTACAGGAAAATGAAGCTCCTCTTAACAAGGCAATCCCAAAAGAGCTGGAGTACAAAAAAAACAGGAAATATTACGCAAAACAGTTGAGAGATTTTTAAAAGTTGCTAAAAATATGGCTGTTAAATCAGATAATGGATTTTAAAGAGGCTCACCTCGGCAGTGAAGTACTTAGCCATGCAGGCCTCCTTAATGAAAGGTCTGCCGGCTTCCTTCAGACGAGCGGCGTTGTACGTGAGCAGACGGCCGGCTTCGATCTGCGTAGCTACGTGGGCTATTTGGTGTTGCATGCCCTGGAACACAGACAAATAAAAAACACAGTAAACAACAGCAGAACTCACTGATCTGTTAACTGTCCTCCAAAATCATGTGTACAGTCACCAATAATGAAAATAAAAAAAAGGCTGTGGAGGATCCAGACCTGGAAATCAAAGATACGCTTTCCAAACTGCACCCTCTGCCTGGTGTATGGAATCGTTTGATCGAAGCAGCCCTGTGCCAGCCCCACCATCTGAAACACACAGAGGCGATGTGGGCCCATGCAGCACGTCCCTGTTTAATTTCATGTGGTTCACAGAAAAATTAGCGAATGAGACAAAGATCTCCAACTGTGTACCTGCGCTGCTATTCCGATCCGGCCCTCGTTCAGCATCCCGATGGCATATTTGTACCCATGACCGATCTCTCCCAAAATGTTCTTCTCTGGAACCTACAGCAGAGACCAAAAGTGAGCTCCACTCACACGAAGCGAGGGACATCTGCCCCGGCGAGGTGTTGGGTTGTACCTTGACATTGTCAAAATTGAGCGGGCAGGTGGAGGACGCACGCAAGCCCAGCTTGTTTTCCTTTTTGCAGATTTCAAGCCCCTCTGTGTCCCGGTCCACAATGAAGCAGGTAATACCTTTGTAACCCTGCAATTCCAACACATTGTAATACATTTAAGCCAAGTTATCAACAAAAAATACCAGAGGGTCATTAAAAGAAAAACTGTTCACTGATGTTTCAAAAATCCCTTATTATCCGATTGTCAATTAATAATTTGCATCAATCTTCCAAATTCGAAATTGGCAGGTTCAGTAATAAAGTCCGCTACCCGTGCAGACTTTATTTCATGTGTGTGTTACTCACAGCAGAGGGATCCACATTTGCCATCACCAGGAAAACACCGGCATGTTCGGCATTGCTGATCCACATCTTGGAGCCGTTGATCGTGTAATAGTCCTTGTGTTTTTCAGCGCGGGTCTTCAGAGCAAAAGCATCACTGCCCGATTCGGCCTCAGACAGGCAGAAGCTTCCAATCTGTCACAGTGGACCACAGGTAGAAAAGGCCTTACAGCACATTGGTTGCTTTTGAAAACGTAGTGTAGAAAGTCAATCCTGCCAAATATTGATGCCATCTTTTGTGGAATACATTCAGATTTCAGCTCAGCACATATTTGTGCAATTATTTTAATTAAAAAGGGGTTTGGATTATTTTCAATTATAGCATTTATTTATGGATTTAGCAGACACTTTTATCCAAAGCGACTTACAAAAAGAGTGTTTAACATTCAACAACAAATTTTTGCATAGTCTGGTGTCTTAGAAGCATGCAGACGATGAAGATTGTTTGGAATTTAGTTTAGTGTATGCTGGGCAGATTGTAATTGGAATAACTCACCATGTCCGTTGACAGTCTGCTGAGGTACTTTTCCTTTTGAGCCGGGGTACCAAGTTTAACAAACAGTGTGTTGATAAGTGTGTTTTGGATGTCACAGAGCACAGCCACAGACGGATCCACCTTTGCCAGCTCTTCAATCACCAGAATAGAGGAGAAAAATGTGGAGCCAGTGCCACCGTATTCTGGATCAATCTCGATCCCCATGAGCTGTTAAAAAAAGAAAGAACAGGTACTTGTTGGACCAGTGACAGAATGGTACCACACGTCTGCTCAGTCACATTTGAATTATTTACGTACACCCTGCTCAAAGAGGGATTGGATCACTTCTTCATCCATAACGGAGCTCTCATCCATCTTTGACACGAACGGGGCGATGCGCTCCTGGGCGTATTTCTTCACTGTCAAGAAAACAAGACAGGAGTTTGGTATTGAAGGTAAATCTGTGTACAGCCATTTGCAGCAGCATACAATCCCTCCTGCTGTTCACCTGCTTCTCTCATCATACTCTCCTCTTCTGAATATGTCTGAAGGGGAGGGAAGCTGACCACTCCAGATCCCTGGTCTGAAGCCACATCTGGGGCAGATCTGGTGGACCTGCACCTCAGTCCAGACTGGCATGACCCCCATGGCCGAGAGATCTGTCGGAGGGACTGAAAACAAAACAGGGAAAATGTCTAAGTGGATACGTTTGACAGTTTTCTGGGGTTTTACAGAGAGCTATAAACATATGTGGGGAGCAATTCAGTAAGCAGCAGCAGGCTGATTTGCAGCAGGACAAGTTAGTTTGTTCTTTAGCAAACATTAGCATCTGCTAGGTAACAACGTCACGTTAGCAAGATACGTCTGATTTACACAATTTACAGATAAAAACAATCGTTGGCAAATATGTTGACGTCAATACAAGATCCTTACAACTATCAATATCGTGGGTCATAATATTCAGTCTCACCTTTGAGAAAATTCTGACCAGCGGGGAAGCCATGGTTTGTTATGAAAGAGGGCTGGTGCTGCCTTCACAACCCGTTTGGAAGAGTCACAACCCACCACTTTTTTATACTTACTTAAAAATGGAAGTTTATACTGATCAAATTGAATAATGAAATTAAGCAGAGGGTTGGAAACGCCACACCAGAAAATTGCTCAACAGCTTTCAAAAGCGTCCCTAAACACATTTGAGTTTGAGTGATTAATTGTCTTTTGTCCGATGGAACAGTAAGGCATCAGCTGCGTTTGAGGCAACGCTGACGTATTAGAAAAAGGAAAACGGAAGCTTTCAGAGGAACACAAGGTAACAATTGTTGTCAGTAGGATGCTATCAACCTTGGGTAATTTTCCTCTGCATTAAAGTCGCTTTGACGCTCGATGGTAGGATGTGGTGCATTTAATGATAATGTTAAACAAAGCCAGGGGGACAGAAATAGCCAAGTTACGTTGGAACACGTGCTAATGCACAGTTACTATCCAGTCAGATGCCTTTTAAAACAGCCCCGGTAGCTAACGCTAGCTAACACCGAGTTATCTCTCTTGGACGACCCAAAACAGAGCAGTGACACGGCCCACCGTTCGCATCTGGATGTTTTCAGCCTGCACTGAGGGGAACATGGAAGAGATAAAGACCGAGCCTGTGGATTTTGTGAGGGAGTTCCAAGAATACCTGACCCAGCAAACCCAGCACGTTAACATGATCTCGGGCTCTGTTTGTGGAGAGAAAGAGACAGCGGTGGAGTTTCAAGCAGGTGAGATTCTTAGCGAAACGCCCAACAGCAACGACTCATAAAGAGAAATATGATGGAGCTGTGCTGTGTTTCTTCCAGTTGCCCCACGGTGTGAGCAAAACGGCCTGGACCCCCCCTCCGTGGAGGTGAGCCTGTCAGCAGAGGATGGGTCAGAGGTGCCCATGGATGGCCTGGAGAGGACCTGTGATGGAAAATACAAGTGCAGCTACTGCAGCTATGCCAACAAGGGCATGGCTCGTCTGATAGAGCACATACGTATCCACACAGGTTTGTAGTTCCATTTGCATCTGAAACCCTGAAGGAAGTTCACACTTTTATCTCCAACAAATTGGTTCATCAGTCACATTCATGATGCAAATTTGGGCTTAGATCATATTGGCACCTACTTCGTATGTCACATACATTTGGTCATTTTTTTTTTGTCAATGTTATGTAGATGGATCCATTGTGAAGCCCATGTAAAATGTATTTACACCCTTTTCTCAGTGTATGTTTTCACTGTTGAGCGGACTTGGTAGATTTGCTGTTTCTCCCCCTTTCTCGCCCAGGAGAGAAGCCCCACCGCTGCCAGCTGTGTCCGTTTGCGTCCGCATACGAGCGCCACTTGGAGGCCCACGTGCGCTCCCACACGGGGGAGAAGCCGTACAAGTGCGACCTGTGCGCCTTCAGGTGCAGCGACCGCAGCAACCTCTCTCACCACCGCCGCCGCCGCCACAAGCTGCTGCCCGCCCGGGCCGTCCGCTCTCCCTTCGCCAATAAGAGGATGCTAGGCCCCCTGCAGAAGAGGACGGGCTCGCTGGGCTTCGGCCGCCGCCTCCTCATCAATTTCAACCCTCCTGCCGTCGCGGTGCCGAAGTCCGATTGCGCGAATGACTCGTCCCAAAAGATCCACCCTCTGAACAGCGGTGGGTATAGGGGCCCCCCCGAGCTCGGTGAGATCGAAAGCCACGGGAGCGTTGCTAATGGTTTCACATTTAAAAACCCTCTGGACCAGCTCTCTACTCTTGCCGGCCAGTTGTCCGGCCTTCACCCCGAGTCTCAGACCCCCGTTTCCCCGGGCAGGGAGTCGGTGAAGGACGAGAAACCGATCCTCATCCAGCACGTCTCCACTGAGCAGGTGGCAGTGTGTTCCAACGGAGTACAGACGTCGCCTCCCAAAGAAGAATCGCCCTACTCGGGCCAGGGGGGCTGCAGCCCCGTCCCCGGCTTCGCCCTGGAGAGCAACGTGAACGCTTTAAACGGGAGCGCTGGCCGCAGCCGGCCGGGCACGCCCACCCTCCCCCTGACGGCACCGGACCGGCGGCAGCTGCACAAGTGCCAGCACTGTGACATCTCCTTCTCCGATAATATACTGTACACTATTCACATGGGCTGCCATGGCTACGAACAGCCACTGCAGTGCAACATCTGCGGACACATGTGCAACGATAAATATGATTTTGCGTGCCATTTCGCACGTGGCCAACACAAAACGTGATTCTTTGTGACGTATATGCTACTGAGACATCTAAAACCTACAGTTTGGTGAATGACAGCGCCCTTAAAAATATTTGTTTAATTTTCTTTTTGCATGGTGCCATTTTAGCAATTGGCTGAGGAGATTCTAGACTGACCGATAACAGTCATTATCAATGTGCCTGGCCACTGACACAATCTGTAGCTTAAGTCACAGAAGAGAAGCTTTAGAAGCGGCATCTGTTGGATTTGGTTACATCTAGTGACGAACTTGCAGATTGCCAGGTAAATATTTCTACACCTTCCTCTTTCAAACCTTACAGTTCAACAGCGAGATTCAGTCTCCTCTTAAAAGCCAGTGATCTAATCAGTTTGTCTAGTCGAGGCAAGCGCATGGCAGTACAACACACAGACCCCCGAGACATTTTAGCCATTGTTTTAATGCAATTTTGACCCTTTTTGGACACACGGTTTTAAATAACTTTAAAGATTTATGGCTGCTTCACACCAGGAGTGTGTGAGTGGGGGATGTCGTGATTTCCATATTGGTATCAGTTCAGAGCACGTCGTATTCCCCGTGAGGACATCTTCTAATTAGAGGACGTCTTAGCTGCTAATTTCTAACTTAACTTTAAAATAAAATAACCCAGTAGCACAAAAGGAAACTGTAAAAATCTGTTCTTCAATTTTACAGAAAGGGCAATATATTGAGTTGTTTTGTTTTATTCTCTGTGTTCTGTATTCTCACAAAGATATATATCATGCAGCTTTAATTTTCAGAACCTCTGTCATGTTTGGTAATATTTCAGATTACCCTTTTTTAGGGTGGAACTAGATGCTGAGACATCTAGTTGTGTTTGGAATGTCAGTGTGATTTCAGCCTTTCTGTCCAACATAATGTTATATCTCTCTAAATTGATTAATTTAATTCACTTTCATGTCATTTGATATATGCGAGTAAAAAAACCCATAACATTATTTACCATCCGATATTCCAGCCCACATTATGTAACTATTAAACTACAAATACACTCTTTCTTCTCAGTGAGATGCTCCATAACAGCAGACAGCCATTTTTCTCCATACGGAATAACTGAATTCTTGATTGCTGTTTTTATATTTACCTATACCTCAGTAATTCAACAGTCTCTTCCTCTTTGTGGTACTGATTTCTATGCTTAAAATGCATTTTAACCAATATTTGCAACATGTCTTAATGCTCATTTTTTCAAGTGGAATTCACAGTAGCCTCCTATTGTTTGGAAGTTCATGTTGAAACCCCTCCAGAAATGTGGTGTTGAGTCATAAAGGTACAATGTGAAAGGAACTAATGCTAGCAGCTTTTCTTTTTTCATTTGAACTTCATCTGTCTAGACTTGGTCATGTGATGAACGGTTTTCCTTCACATTGTTTCATATCAGCAAAACACGAAGATGTTTTAGATGAATTTTGATAAAAAGGATTTTTCCAACTCAAGGTTTTCATTGGTAAATACACAAAATAGTGCAATATAATATTGATTTAAAAAACATTTAAAGTGATTCAAATCGTTAAGTCCTCTTTATAAATCGTGTTAGGATTTCATTCTTGCCGTCATCAAAAACCAATACGGCTCTTTTCACCACATGCTCCACATCGATGTCCTCCTCTGAAAGGAAAGGCGCCTCCTGAAAGACCTGTCTACGCAGGTTGTTGAGAAATGTCACTTTGGACTCATTCAGCTCAGCAGCCAGAGACCTCATCTGTTCAGAGGGGACTTGATTTTCTAACGCAGAAATTGGAAAGACATTATTACGCCGAGTGCTACGTGACAAAACATTAAATAACAGATTATCGGAGCTGACGACCAACCTCTGGCTGACCTCATGGCTTCAGTTATCAGGCGCCGACAGGCCTGGTCAGCCTGATGGACCAGACTGGTGGCACACTTTATACGATCAGCTTCCTGCAACAAGACAAAAGCACCAGAGGTGATCCACAACTTGCAGCGGCACCTTTCCATGTCCGTTATCGTGTGTTTGAGCTGTGGCATCACCTTTTGTTCAGCGTCATCTTCCAATGGGTTTAGCGGGTTGCCGAGAGCCAAAGAGATCAACTCCATCACTCTCTGGCTAGGAATAAACCACACACAGAGGTAAGATTGACACGTTTTGATTTGAGTGTTCAGAACAGTTTCTCAGGGATCTTACAGGTCACATTTGGAAACACCGTCCTGGGTGTTGACCGTGATGCTTTGCATCTCCCACGAGTTCTTCTGCGGGTTTGGAGGTTCCAGACGTTTCGTCATGTCCGTTATCACCTCATCGGGAACGGGCCGAGCCCTTTTTTGGTTTCTGCTAATGCACGACTCCAAATCGCACTGCAGAGACACCTGGCAGAAACCCAGCGAATCTGCAACGACCGTCCACGACTTTAAAAGCTGCATTTCAACACCACATCACCGACTCCAGAGATGGGTGACAGGGATCTTACGCTTTCTGGCGAGCTGAAAAACCTCATATCTCATGCTGGGATAGTAGAAGTTGTCATCTAGCAGAAGGACCAGCGGGGTCCCGTCGGGCATCGAACCGTCCGGATTCAGCAGGGTTTGCAGGCACCGTTCCCATGTGTCTTTACTGATGAAGGGGCAGCCGGGAAACTCTGCAAACCCTTCAGGTCTCTGCAGGATCTGGTCTAGGCACTGCAGCACTGCTCGTCTGTGAGACCTCCATTCTGTGTGCTACAAAGAAAAGGCAACAGGTGGAAAATGTTTACAAACTACACGTTTCTTAAATGAGATTTCTACTTGATGCATGCTGCGGATTAGTGGTGCATATATTTAATATGTCCATATATCAGAAAGGTAAAGGAGGAGAAGGACATCATAACTGGTACGAAGATGTTCAGTTATCGCCCCCATTTATTCAAGCGAAGAGAAACAATACGTTTCAGCTCTCACCGTGTGTTGTCCTATATCGTGGTCCCCCACTCTGGTCCGAAAAGCAGCCCCGGGGATCAGGTCGTCGTAGGGCACTACCGTTGCTCTCCAGCCGTACTCCGCAGCGGCCTCCAGGACCCTCCGGGCCAGGGTGGACTTCCCGGCCGCAGGCAGCCCGCAGAGGACGCACAGGCAGGCCGGAGCCCTGCCGCGAGTCCAGGTGTCCGCTGCTGCCATGTCTAACCGGACAGTGGAGCCAAAACACTGACCTCTTAACGCCGTGCTACCTCTCTGTCATACTCCGCGGCAAACTTCCGCTTCGAAACGTCAACAACAAACACGTATTTCCGCTTCCAACGCTGTCCTTTCAAAATAAAATGCCGTTGTTACAGAGTTAGTTGTTGGACAAACACAGCAGATGGTTATCCCTCTTCACGGTTAATCAAATGGCACAAGTGTGTGAACTCGTCACAAAAATATAGTTCAACACAAATTTCCTGTAAAGGATGTTTTCGTTGTCTTCTCTTTCTTCCATTACACACAGTGTTATGCATCTTTAGATTTTCAGTCAAACCAAAATCATCTAGAAAACTATGTAAAAGTAGATACAAGTGATTAAGAGCACTCACTAACGTAAATAGCGATGAATGCCTGGTATTGTTCTTCAAGAAGGCAGTTATGTACTTGTAAATGTATAAAATATCCCCCCCACACACAAAAAACAAAGGCTGCTAAAATATTTCACTTTCTCCAAATTCAATGGCCCTTTGCAGAGCACAATATTTGAAAAGCAAAAATCACTGCAATTCCTTTGCAGGTTCTAGCTCATTGCATGTGTGTGTTTTAAAACATTAGAAGTGAAAAAAGGTTTAAACCAACATAAAATTTTATTGACTTCTTTTAAAACATTATCATGACACACACCAGAAATCACAGTGAACAAGTTTTCAAATATATTTGGGGACAAAAACCCTGCATAAAAACACAAACATTTTTTCTTCTTTTTATAATAATAATTAATGTGCATTTCATGTATATCCAACAATACTAAAAACGCATATGCAGTATGATGATAAAAAATGAACAGCCAAATCCACCACCACAGTCCACTTTCAGGTGCTTATAAGTTAAAAGAAGTGTCTAGTTACTGTATCACAGTGTTTTAGAAATATATTAATACATTCATAATATCTGAAAATGCATCATGTAAAAGGGGAATCAACTTGGCAGCTGTTTTCCTGGGATTGGTTTGGGCACTCCCGGACCTTGTACAGGAGCAGGTTTTGAAGGAGCAGTGGTTGTCTCTAAATTCCAATAATCCAGTTCTCCATACCTGAAACTTACAAGATAAAAGCACATTTTGTAAATAAGCATTTACACAGTTTAAGAGGACAGTAAAAAACAAAACAAAACAAAAGAAATTATTAACTCATACCCAGAAATTGGAGCCAATGTAGAGGGTGGAGGAGGCTAGAATAAAAAAAAACAGAAAAAACAAAAAAACATCACATGGTAAGAACAATTAAATGTAACATCCCTTTTAATCTATTTATCATTACTTTTTTATGTTTTTTTAGGACAATTTCTTAGAGCAAAGCAAACAACAAACTGCTTTCCATGCTGTGGCGATTATCAGGAAAATATTTTTACCCTCTCAGGTGGGACTTGTGCTGGAGGGTGGACTGTAGTACTTGTTTGAACATTGCCGTTAGCTTGTGGATTTCCATTTCTAGCATTCTGTGATCTGAAAACGGAAGAAAACCAAATGTAATATATCATCACGCAAAACAGCCTTTTAAAATCTATCAGCACATGTCGACTGAGGTAAATGCTTACTTAAGGTTTCGTTTTAGGCAGATGTCCAAGGAATCTCTCCTAAAGATGTAGAGCAGCACCAGAACAAGCAGCACGAGCAGAGGGAGTACCAACAGGAAGAAGATCAATAGGCCATTTCTGAGGGAATAATCTGAGATGCAAAGGGACTGATGTCAATATGTAATTCAAATAATTTAAATTATATGAAATGATGATCTTTTGATATAGTCAATTTAAGTCTTACAGTTTTATACTTGATTACTATTCTCCTAAAGTTAAAAAAAAAAATCCTGACCTTAAAGCACTTCTCTTTAGCATTTAATCTTGATTGACAGGAACTGAAGAGCAACGGGTTTTGCAACTTTCAGTGCTAGCGTGGTTAAACATACCAATCTGAGTAGGACCACTGTCAATGCTGCCGCCTTGCCCTGATTTGTCACAGTAGGGAGGCGCCCAACCACTGTCACAGTGGCAGTGCCCTTGATCATTACATACCTGCAGAAGACACACCTGAATATTCAGACTTGTGCTTATTAACTTCGAAATGGCTTGAGGATGCAAATGAAAATTCTTACCCCTCGGCCATTGCAGGTGGTTTGGCCATCACAGTCCAGGTTTGGTAATAGAGCAGAAGCATTCACACACTGAAAGTTCAGGCAAGTCTGCAGGAGATTACGACATCGATTTAGTCAAATGACTCACCCGTTCCAGCTTCGAATATTCTTTTTGGCAGTGACACTCCTTAAAATAGCTTCCAGAGGAGAATGGGCTCACCTTTCCTTTATCACATGGGCTGCCAGGGTTGACGTAAGCAGGATCGAGCACGTCTGTGCCCAGGTTGAAGTTTGCATTGATGCAGCGTGACCCTTGAAGATCTTGGATACTGACTTGGGCTCCAAGAGGAGGATCATTTACATCCACGTTAGTGCATTGCAACTTTCCACACATAGAGTTTCTGCAAAACAGCCAGTTCCCACATTCCTTTTGAGTTGGCGTGACCTCTCACTTGCAGCGATTAGACTCAGTAAAACAATTCTATGGTGTTTCATCGGTTGAAAAACATGTGAATGTCCTCCTATTAAACATCGGTGGCATGCGTATATTTTTCTCACTCACATTAATTGCAAAGACAAATTCAAGATAAATTGGATAACTTACGCCACGGTACATTTGATGTAGTTTCCACTGCTGGTGATTCCACAGTTTCCGAATAAATCACCCTTTGTGTTAGCATGTTGGAAACAAATATCTGCCGCCTTGATTGCAGCATCTGCAGGAGCCAGACAGATGAGTGACATTCAACATAAATTATCAATGACAGGGAAATGGTTTACCTCTATTGTACCTTTATGACTCATTCTAGGGGTATTGCTCTTATTTAGCTTATTATTCTAAACAGATTATATTTTCTTGTTATCCTAAATCGATGATAATTGACCTGGAGCAAACAGGTGTTTGCACTGGTAATCGTATGTCTGGCAGCGGCCTTCATAGCAGTATGCAGCGTTGTTTTGACATGGCAGGCCGTCCATGACAAAGAAGTTATTAGGACAAAATGCACTTTTGCCATTGCAAAATTCAGGAAGATCGCAGGTGTCAGTAGATGGTCTGCATGGGGTTCCAGCAACTCTGATCTAAAACAAACAAAAAAAACGGCAAATAATCCAAATTGCAAATTTGCAAATATTTTCTGTAGCACAGCTTATTGCGTCTTCTTTGTTTAGACAAACAGCTTAAGTTCAACATATTTCTGACCTGGCACTTGTCACAACAGGCGCCATGAGCACAAGAGGACCCTCGAGTAAATTTACAAGTGGCAGCATCACAACAGTCATTCTTGCATTCCTGGGAGGAATTAAAGGGAGAAAAGGGCTTATAACTGTTATAAAAACAGAAACTAATGAAAAAAAAGTCACTTCTGAAACCTTATAAGGTTATATACAAACTTAAAATGTGTCACAGCAGCTGATTCGCGGTATGCTTTTCAATTTGAATAAAAGTAGCTGACAATAAGAATATCTGACTGAGTATTTCTATGACTTATACAATGCAAAAAAATGTTCACATCTACTTTGCCCTTGTATTCGTAGTGGAAATGTCTCTACCTCCGGTGTGCCACAATCACACTGTTCTCCATCCTCCAAGCGGCCATTGCCACATTCAGCTACACCAATCACGTCTGATAATGACGGCTGATTTCTCAGACAGGCTCCGCCTCCACGTAAAACCAGCGTCTCAAAGTCGTCTGCACTGCACTTGCTGAAAATGGAGGAACCCCTAAAGAGCAATAAGGTACACAGCGTTAACTGAAATTATTCTTTTTGAAAACTTTATTTTACACATATATAAGAAATTGATTTATAAATAAAAATAAATGAATAAATTAAGCTTGGGAACACAAAAGCTAAATTCCTATGTAAAAAGTTAAAGACAAACAGATGAGAATAAAACAATTTCAGAATAATGTTTATCACTTAAAAATTTGTGAAACTTCTGCCCATCTTTCCTGGTAGAATCTCCCTCGCTGAAGTCCTCTTTTAACATCTCACCTAATTCTTACGGTCATTTTCGTAGCTTTTCACAACATAAGTAGATTAGTTTTCATTGAAATTTGACACTTTTTTCAAAGTAGGGTTGTAGTTAATTGTCAAACTATAAATCCATAATCTGAGGATTTTTACTTGGCACTTGCAGACATGATGCAGCCCTTCTCCTCACAGTCGCAACGTGTATCGTCGTGATTCATACCCAAGTTATGGCCCATCTCGTGGGCCACCACGGCAGAGATATAAGGCAAGCTGTTGTCACTGTACTGTAAAAACAATTTAAAAAACACAAGGCATATATTCATGTCATGTAACTGCACACAAATCTTTGTCCATGTTTAGGCAGAGGAGAGAGCATTGAGAGTGAAACTACCTGTCAGACACAAAAGCTGCTTAAAAAACAAAAGTCTCTAAGGTTAAATAGAAAATATTTTCTAATTATGATGTCAACAAAAATGATACTACTTTGATGAGATACTTTTTTAATTACATTTTCTGTCCACAGCCATTGAAATTAGAAGTTTACTTTGGAATACTGTCTAATATCAAGGTAAATTTCCATCAAGAGATATTTGTTTAAAAACATTTCAGGAATGCAGACGTCCAAAAAAAGAAGCTTTGTCATGGAGGTAGGTAATACGGTATTCGAGGCTAACCTGTTTGACCAACCAACCTTCAAGAACCCGAGACAATGGCATGAATTGAACCTCCCATGAATAATGCACACAGTATCACTTTCATGCTCCCAAAGCATCATGGCGTCAGCTTGTGAGGCTCAGAAGTTAAAAATAAGAGCCGGACTCACCACATTGATTCCTCCAGAAGTTGCTACGGAGCAGACTGTGCCAACGAAGGCCATTCCTAGTACACTTCCATACGCTTTCGGCTGTCCGCTAGCAAACAAATCACAAAACATCACTTTAAATTCAGTCTCACATCAAACTGTTTTGATCAAACATACATGCTAATAAGTGACAAGGGGTACTCATTACTTACACAATGAGCTGACCAATATCATGCCTGATTTCGGGTAACAAACTGCTCTTTCTCCAGCTAACAAAACGATCCAAAACCTCTCCTGCAGAGCCGTCCACACTGAATGGATTACTATCCTTAAAAATCTTTAATCCAACCAGCACAACACGGATGTTCAGCCGTTTGTAATACTAGAACACAACAGAAAACAGTAAAAGATTTAGATCAACAATCATAAAAGCTGGGTTTGTTCTGCCCACCATTAAAGATTATAACAAATCCCACTCCACTCAGGTGTAACAATTGCTTAAAATAAAGCCTATATTCAGGTCTGAACAACTTCAAATCTCACCCCATCCAGCAGATTTGCCATCTCCACCATCTCCTCCCGGACTGCGGTCTCATTTTCCTTCTTAAACTTATACTGTAAAGAAAATACACTCAGATAGTGAGAATGTTTAGTACATTAAGACTATGTGTGCCAAATTACAGGAATCTACTATAATAATCTGCAATAAAAGCACTATGATATTAGGAGTTATCTTCAGAAATGATACATTATCTATTAATTATATAATGATCTATTTTTTAATTTCCTGTTCAACATGTTACTATATCCAATCAAAGGCATAACAGAGGGAAAAATAACACTTTCCTTTTGAGCTACCTGAATAGATTAGGTATGTGACGGAGTAAAGCAAAAGTTTTTGTACTTAATTTAAAAGAAGAAAAGCTCACGTCTTTAAGCGATATTAGTTTTTTCACCAGATAATCCATTTACAGGCACTCACCCTC
Source organism: Menidia beryllina (assembly GCA_013363375.1). Taxonomy (NCBI): domain Eukaryota; kingdom Metazoa; phylum Chordata; class Actinopteri; order Atheriniformes; family Atherinopsidae; genus Menidia; species Menidia beryllina. The sequence continues at coordinate 2,842,064 of JABUIW010000056.1, forward strand.
AGATTGTCAACAACCAGCACCAACTCCACATAACTAGTTTGAGGCAAGTTGCGCTTCAACTGTTGGAAGAGAAAATGATAAAAAAGGAAAGCCTTCCCGTCAGAACATCATCCAGTCTCCATTTAAATCCCTGTTTGGATTTTCTTAGACGTTCAGTAAACACAGTAAGCATCCTCACCCTCAGCAGAGACGTCAGGGATTGGCCCGGTTCGAAGGGTTCGTGGCTTTCTGCCGATGCATCCTCACCAGCGACCCCACAGGTGACGGGCTCTGACCGGGCGTCTTTCAGGAGGTACAGGGCGTGCTCGTTAGTGGTAGACTGGGGAACAGGTTCGAGTCCAAACGACTCATTTGCAAAGACGATCACACCCCTGTGAAAAAAGTGGTGCACAATAGATGCAAAGATGTAGATAAAATGTTTAGATGTGTGATGTTCAACAAGACAAAACTTAAAATTCAAACCTGAGGCCAGAGCATGTGCTAAGTGCCACCACTGAATCCTCATATCCATCCACCTCTCCATGGTAATAGCAATGCACCTGAAAATAGATCATTTAAAAGAAACTAAATGAAGGTTTAATGTTTTAACCAGCTTAACTGAGCAATCTCTAACTTACAAGCTTTCGAGGATACGACGAGTTGTTGATACCAGAGGACTCACGCGAGTGTTGAACTAAATGTGGATGTACAAAGTCTCTGTAAAGAACAACATGTGATATAAGAGTAAAGAATATATTACAATATCTTAAGTGTCTTGCAGCGACTTTTTTACCTGTTCTTTTTTAGATGCAAAAGTAGCCTCCTGTTGTTGATGTTCACTGCATACCATAGTATCTCATCACCATATGCCTATAGATGTGGAGAAGATACAGCATCCTTAAACCCTTAGAGTGTTTAATAATTCTTAGTTTGTTTAATTGTGAGAAACAAAATGAGCATATTCAAACCTCATCTGACAGGGCTGGTCTGTTGATACCCCTTGCCCACCTGTGAATCACCTGGGGTTTTACAATAGAGTACCTGGGCAGTCTTGATGTAAAATCATTTACATTTTCTGGCAAAAATGTCAACACACACATAGTTAAAACTGGGAAGTTCATATTTGATAAAGTAATGCCAACTCCATCATTATCCAAACTCAAACAAGTAATCCAGTTACATACCAAAACGAATTAAACAAGATTTAAATGCGTATATCACAAAAAGCCTCCTATGAAGTTAAAGAATATGAAAAAGATCAACAAATGGAGGACAAGTGATTGCTTAAGTAGCAAATGAACAAAGAAAATTACACGTAAGCAATCGTTGCTAGCCCGAGCAATGAAAAACAGTCAAACACCTTTTCGGCACAAAAAAGGGATCACATCATTGCCAAACTTTGGTGTATCTCACCTTTGTTTTCAATGACAGAAATACAGCACAGCAGGAGCACCGAGAGTGACGCGTAGTTACTCGTCATGATTCTCGATTAAATACAAAACGCCTCGATTGTTTGTCCTGAAGGCTCCTACAAAGAGCCTCTATCACTTTCTGCTTCAAGTCTTCTCCGCTAGTCAGGTGTGGTTGTGGGAGTGGCCATTAGAGGTGTGCTACCTTTTGGAAATACAAGCAATGGATCACTGAGAAAACATTAAGTTGTCAAGCAATGATGTATGATTTTACTATTGGAAATGACTGTTGTAGCACCACAAGTAGCTGCCTTCTCAACCTATGGCCAAGCTGTGTATGGGGTGAAAAGAAAAGTGAAAAAAAAACTTTATGCTTCTGTTTGGTCAACTTTAATTGAACGTGTTGACATGGATTACTGTTCAACATTCTCAAATTTAATCTAAAACGGGGTTGGGGTTATCGCGTTATTTCATGCACAATGACGTCACGTACAAGTGCGGAAGTGACATGTGAACGTAGTTGGTAAACTTTAGCAGATGAGCGAATGTGTATTTTACATCAACTGGTACATTAGCGTGTTTCTAATAATCATGTGTCAGATGCCAGTGTATACCATATCTGCTTAAATGCCTAACTTCTGTCATCTGAATGTTTCTTTGGTTGTTATTTAGTTTTTCGAGACAGATATAGTATAGAGCTAGTTAGCATTTATCAGTAAGCTCTGACTGACTGAGTTATTGCTTAGTATCTAAAACGTTTAGTTTTTTCAATGATTTAAGGCTGAATAGGAAGGAATATAAAGTACGTTTTCCCTGTATTATTATTTTGCGAGCTTCTACTCGTGGACATTATTAACTGAAGAGCTATTGTGTATGCTCTTGAGATAGACTCTCATGTATGGCTTCATTCAGTATCAAATTTGCTACACTACTGAAAAAAGGATCAGCGAACCGAGGCTGGACAAACCCAAGGGCCACATTGTTTCTCGTGTCTGCTCAAGCTGTGTTGTGAGTGAACTGTTATTGCTTCTCATTTCATGTATTATTTCTCAGTCATAGTATTTCGACAAGTCTTATTTGCTGCCTGTTTTGTAGAATGACTTCATTGGCAGACTTTGAGCCATCAGCAAAGAGACAAAGAGTTGGAACAAATATTCTAGGATCCCCTTTGTATTCCCATAAAGGTACATGACTTGATCATATTAATATTACAGTGGCAGAATTTATAGCAAGTTAAAAAAATATTCATATTATTCTCATGCAATCCCATTTATTCATATTTGTCCTTGTGCTCTTTCTTTATGCAACCACAACATGGATACTGGGCCATACTTCAAGAAGGAATGGAAAATAAAACAGAAAAAAAGATGGATGGACAGCCAAACACTGGAACAGGTGGTTTGCGAGGCATGAAGACAAAAAGTTCCATTGAAAGGACTGACCCCAAGAAGCAACAGCGCAGAAACACTCTTGAGTGTTGGTTGGTCAAGCCCTCAAAAAGTCCAATCACAACAAATGAGTGCCAAAGCCACAAAGATGAAGAAATGACTGATGATGGTGGCTTTCAAAGCACCTCAGCTCAGTCTTTAGGTTGCAGAGATGATAAAAAATCTTCCGTCTCTGACACAGATGAAGAAACCCAACCATTAACCCCACAAAGCCTGGATGAAAACTGTCCTGTTTCACAAGTGTCCAATGATTCTGCAGGGAATGGGCTTACACAGCCACTCTCTCACACTGAAGATGGATTTGAAAACCAAGAAATGGGAAGATGCTTTACGGACTCCAAGGGACCTTCCAAACACAACAGCAAAATAACAGACTTCTTTTCAGGGACTTCTCAGAATTTACCTGTAAGACGGGGCATCCCTGATAAGTCTTCAGAGGAGCAAGACGATGACAAAGAAACTAAATCAGCTGGCGTCACATGGCTGGGGACGCCAATCAACGAGCTAAGGAGAATGCCAGAATGTGGTGGGCCTCTTCCACCTCTGAGGGATGCACCTGGGAAACATACTGTGTTGATAAGGGTTGGAACTCTTTTTTTCTTTTACTAACCACTGTACAGATGTGTGTGAGTGTCTTATCCAATCACAACCTGAAAATTCTACAATCAGAACTAATATTAATGTAGTTTATTTGAATTATTTTAAGAAATGTGTATGTTTATAGATATGTATTTGTGTAGATATACACATTCATGATTTTTTTTCATTATGTTTGAACATTGAATTTAACTTGAGTACTAACACATTTTACTTACATTTCAATTGTTTTGTGTGAATATTTACAGACAGACCTTCTTCAGAGGGGTAAAGTTCCTGTCCCATATCCTGTAAAGTTTAGGGATACCTGGGATGATGTCCATGTGAAGATGCCCTACTCCAACAACAACAGGTTTCCCTTAGTAGATGAGGTGAGACCTGGATTTAAAATGCTAATTGTTAAGTCATGTAGTGTTAATTTATTAGTTCCTAAAAACATATTAAAAGATGTAACAAACTCCATTTAACAGTAAGTAGAGATGGGTCCTACAGCGACACTATATAGGTTTTATTTGTCAGTCTGATAGTAATGAATAACAGTTGTAGTAATGATTAAAATTATATAAAGCTGAGCAGAAGCCTAACCTAATTCTATGCTTCTACAGGAAACCCAAACGCTGCAGAGTCGATGGGAACTAATCAAGGAAACTTTAAACAAGAATTTTACAAATGCAGTTGAGTTGAAGGCAAGTATAAATCACAAATCTATGACAAGAATATTTTCATGGGTAATCAATTATTATGATACATAATAACAAAGGAACAACTGAAAGCAACTTAAACACTTGAGTTGTTGTTACTAAACTATGCCATAAGGTGGCATCACCTGTCCACAAACTGAGAAGGCTTCAGACTGTAGATTTTTACAGTTTTGCATTATTTGATACAGAGATCTGGCAACTGTGAAATAAAAATAAATTAACAGTTCCATTTTCCCTTCACACTTGTATATATCTGTTTTTCTGTTGCAGAAGGCAATATTAAAATATAGTGCTTCACATGCTAAAAAGTGGGACTTCACGGCACTGAATACGTACTGCACTAAGGTAAAAATTATATATTTATATCAGTAATGGCAGATTATTGAGTTGCACTTATTTTGCAGTTAATACATTTTGCTTTTATTCAGAAAAAAATTCCTACAAATTTGACAATCAGTTAATACAGCCATCAGATCATAAATTCTGCAGGAGTAATGGTGCTTAAATACCAAACAGGATGCTTTTGGCATTAACCTCACTGATTAGTCAATAATTTGCAACAACTCTTTTAAAGCTCTGTCTGTTTAAATTCGGGAAGAAATTGAGTTCAGGTAAAGGTATATTTATTTGGAGTTTGGTCTGGACCACACTCAATGAAAGCATAGACTTTAGCCTAGGATGTGTTCTGACTGTTCTTGATTCAGGATAGCTATGACTGTTTGAGAACAAATTCTTTTATCCTTCTTTAACTAAAATAAGTCAAGGCCAAACTTGGATGGGATTTTCAGTTCACGGGGATGTTGATATGAATTTCAACATCTTATTCAGACTTGCACGGGGCTTACGTACACTTGGTTGTTTACAGTGTGATTTAAAGTCATGTAGTTATGCAGTGTAAGTCAACAGGGGCCACATACCTTTTTATGCTGTTATGCAGTAAGGCCTGGTGTTGCTTTTTCTGCAAGCATGAGTTGTTTTTTGTCATATTCAGTAGATAGATAATACACAAGTTTGAAATGTTCATTTGTATATGCACTGGTTCATATATATGTTATTTCTGTATGTTGTACTGCTTTTCCTTCAAGCCCTAGACCAAAATAAGCCACAGTTGCATGAAATGGCCCCGTACATTGCTGATTTGGTCATTCTCGCTCAGACTCACCAGTGTCTTTCCAAGTCCATCCATCATCTGTTGTCTTAATGCACTCTGCGTCATCCTGTTTGGCGTTTCAGACTGGGACCAATGTCTGGACCGTTAAAGGGGCAGGAATATTCCATCTTATATTGCTCCCGTCACAGGGCAGTGACGGGAGTGATATCAGAATTTCATCTGGTGTATTTAAAGCACTCAGCTACATGTTGAACAGTACTCACATTCCACATGGAAAAGTGTATACAAAGCTTTTATTTTGCATTCCATAGGCTTGTTGTACCGAAGAACTGTAATGGCCTTTAAAAAGAAAAATGGACATTTAGAGAAATAATTGAGTCTTTAAATAAAAGGTCACGTTTATCCACTTGTCATAAATGAAAAAAAGCTAACATTAGAACCTTGAAAAAGATTTTATCTGACCTGGTATGGTCAAATCAGCTGTGAGTTCAATGCACCACACATCTCAAATTATGTTGTTAAAGGAACTGTGGGATAGAAATGAGGCACCGTGAAAGGCTCTGGCCACAGGTAAAGTTTTATTGTTACAGGACTGGGAATAGCACACATTTACCTACAAAAAGGACAAAATTAGATTTAGCAATATTGCAAAGTATCATTAAAACATTTCAATATAGTTTGATTTGATGTAGGCATTGTTTATTATAGGTTCTCCGCTTAAGATGTTGATCATGCAGTGTTTTAAAAGAATGTAAATCTGATTGTTTTTTGGCCAAATTAAAGGACAGTTGCTTTATCTTTGATCTTTATTACTGCAGAGCTGCCATTAACAAGCATTACCTTCGAAGATATTTATGGTTTCTGCAGCTCACAGAATTTAATCAGTTTTCCTGCATTACAAATCTGTCCAAATGCCCCAAAGGATGGGAAGCCACAAGGCGTAGATTATTTGGAATCCTTTAGGAAATCATTTTAATATTGAGTAGATTGTAGTGCTATGTATAGTATAGTGTAATAGTAAGAAAATGATCACTCTTCCTGGATGTTATGAAGTGCCTCACAAAGCTACAAAGTAAAAACAACTTGGAACCATATCAAACACAGGAATGAACATTTTTCAATTGGTCAAAAAAATCTAAATGATTCAGATAACAAAAATTACTTAAATATAGGAAAGTTTTATGAAAAGCAAAAAGTGCCTCTCTTTGGGTACGTTTTGTCTTTCCAGTTACCACGTCAGACTGCAGGAGTGCGATTCTGACTGTCAGAGAAAAGTAGCCCTGAATAGCATGGAGTGACAGCCCAGCAACCTTCATTGAATATTCATATCGGCATATATTCCTTATGAATATCAGAACATTTGTTGACAGGCAGTGTCAGTTTGTTAATTTTTCTCTCAGCAGCACAACCGGTTCTGTTTTCCAGTCGAGACCACTCAAATCGAATTTTTCTGTCATCACACGTTCAAATAATTACACACATCGCTTTATTTCTCTAATTTTTAGGAATGCATTCAGGAGTGCGAGTGTGATAAAGGTAGCTTGTGTTGGTTCAGCCAGATCTGCAGTTTCTCTGTCTGGGATCCGTACTACTGGTTTCTCACCTTTCCCAATCATGCATCTAGCTTGATTGCTTTGTCAGTCGCGTGTGATGTACAGACCCATATCCAGTCATACAGACAGTTAGCTCAGCTGATTTGATGCTCTGTCTTCAGCTGATTTAAAGAGCTTGGCTTATATCACCTCAGCTTTATGCTGTTTCCCCCTGTCAGTTGGCTTCATTTATTAGACTCATAGGAGCACTTTATGATGTTAGCCAGGTCATTACTTATGACTGTGTTTAGTCAGGCTTCCTTTGACATAATACAAATGTCCAAGGCTAAATCTCCAGCCAAGGCTCCGTGTCCTGGGTTAACAGTGTCCTTTTTATTTCACACACTTGGTCATTTGCATCTCTTCCAGGAAGGCTGTTTAATCAGCTGGCATGGCCGTACAACCTTGTCGAAACAGCTTTGTGATTGATCGCTCTAACATTTTGTAGCCACAGTTGTGGGATATATAGAGCACTACATAATGTTTGTTAACAATTGAAAAAAAAACATAGAGGGTTCATTTGCCATTATATTATTTGTTTCTGTTACTATAACTTCAAATTAACCAAACTACACCTCTGTTTTAATCAATTCAGCGAGCTTTCACTTTGTCAGTTAATCATTTTTTTCCTCTTTTTTTACATATCCATACATTTTTACTGGTTTAATCTCCCCGTGATGTTCTATGCTGGTTACCCCATAACAAGGACACTGTGCAGGATTTCAACAGTCTGATTAGATTTATGTGTCTAAAACTAATCAGCCCAGACAGCTAATGATGTGGCAGCCGAATTTTGTGGCAAAACAACAAACATAAACAAATCTGTTGCTCTCTCCAAGGTCTTAGAACCTGATGCTGCTGAACATCTGTTTGACTCCCTGCTGCCAGACATGGTGCAATTAGCACTGAGAGCATCTGAGCTCTGCACCAAGGTAACACCAATAACTGAGCATTGGACACACACATCCTGGTGCATGACACAGTGGATCACTATTTCAGGCTGGCCCCGAAGGTCATGGCATGACAAACAATCTTGAGAATTTAAATGAAAATTTGGGCAAATTGTGAAACAATCAAATAACCTTTTTTTCAACTTGCTGTTTAGATGGTTGATAATATGTAGACCTTTATGTTTGCATCTTAGAAACAGGCCTATTGAAATGTTTCTGTGTATTCATTCGGATCACACGAAGTGTTTTATTACTCCTTATGCAAATTCACTAGGAACTCAAATACTCACATCCTAAACATTTCAAGTGATTTGTTTATTAAACTTTTGTCAGAAATGTTTGCTGTTAGATCCTTGCTTTGATATGACAGGCGTTTACATTTTAATTACATTAAAGCTTATTGATTATTATGTTGTTCATTCTTAATTCAATAGTCTATATTGGCATCAATAATGATTGAATGATTGAAAGTATCCTGATTATTATTAGAATTGTAGAGTAAAGTAGCACAGAGTGGTTCCAAATCATTGCAAATACTTCTGACCTTCTACTGTTGCACACTGTTTCTCCTCCAGCCAATACCCCTCCTGAAAGCAGGCATGAACCACTCCATCACCATGTCTCAGGAACAGGTGGCATGCCTGCTCGCCAACGCCTTCTTCTGTACCTTCCCTCGACGGAGCTCTAGAAAGGCGGAGTACTCAAACTACCCAGACATAAACTTTTTCAGGTAATACGTGCATGTGGGACTTTGAGTAGAGAGAAGACCCATTAGATGGTCATGCTATGTTCTTCTGCGAAATCTAGTTACATTGTCATGAAGTCCCTTATTTTAATCTGCTGCTGGGACAAGAAAGATGAAATAGTTTATTTGGTTGATGTGTTTTTTTATTATCTGGTGCTTTGTTCCAGGACTCCATTTCTTCATTATGTTCTGCATTAGTACTTGGGAGTTTTTTTTTATGTTGTAAGCCGATGGATTTAACAAACCTGTTTTTTCCATCTCTGGAAACTTTCACTAAAGATCTTATCAGTGAGGATGGTGCTATGGCAAATCTGCATGTAGATCTCTACTCACTTATGTCCCCCTTATTTGATGGTATCCCACTGTAATTACTTAAATGGAAAAGTAAATCAAATTAACATTGACTTAGATGGCTGCTTTTGACAAAAGAGAAGGCCACTGGCTATTTTTAAGACTCGAAGGGATTACAATCGCAACAAAATTCAATTAGAGTTTTTGTTAGAATTTGAATTGAAAGTCAGTGTTATCATGTTCTTTTCTCCACTAATTCACCAAATAAGTACAAGCAAAATACCAAGTGCTTGATATTTAAAAATCTTTTGCGAATGGCACTAAAGCCCAGGTGTGATGGACATACATTAAACTTGTCACTTCTGTCTATTGCTTTCTGCAAAGCAGCAAGCGGTGTGCTCATGCTGTATATTTTCTCATATTAATGCTCTTATCTCCAAAGACTGTGTTGCATTTTGTTACCAAATGGTCGCTCTTGCTCGTAGCTAGCTTAGGTCAAACACATTTTTCCTGCAGACTGCAAGAGGAACGATCGCTTCAAGGGTCTATTCTAACAAGGAAAGAGAAATGGAAGCTGGAGTTGAATGAATGAGTTTGTCAGCCCTGAAGGGCTCTCAGCGCGCCTAGCTTTTGTCAGGATTTCTTCCCATGAAATTTTCCTTCCTTTTTTTTTTATTGTGGCATGTTTCGTGGGCTGCGGGGCTCTTTATAAAGTTACCTTTCGAGGGAGATGGTGGACTTAATGCTTGAAGTGCATTCAAATCTATCCACTACGCTAATCTGGCGGCAGCTTTGTATGCGAGTATGTGTGTTACAACCTTTTGCCTCCTGAGGACACTTTTGCAAAGGGACACAGGGCTTCTTAATGTATCCCCAGAGAGGGATCCCTCTTTCCCTCTCTCTTTCTTTTTGTATGAGTGCTGTGAAATGGCATGAGTGTCGTTTTGTGATGGCCAGCCTGGGGCAACTTTGTCGATGTAATGGCGAGGGAGCTCCTACATAATCGGCTAGTGACTAAAAAGGAAGCTGAGTGAGAGATGTACTAATTCCTGTCAAAAGTTTAAGCATGGCTGATCTCACGTGGCTAAAATGGAGGTCATGTGTCTCCACAGCACTGGTTATGCGGGGAGAAATTTTTTGCTGGTCTTAGAGTTGGTATTAGGTTGAGCTTTACATGCAAACTGCATGTAAAGCGCACTGGTTTTATGTCACACTATATATCAACAATCAATCCATTATTTCTTGTTGCCCTCAGGCTGTTTGAGGGCTCTTCTTCAAGGAAGATTGAAAAACTGAAAACTCTGTTGTGCTATTTCAGAAGTGTTACTGAGCAAAGTAGGTGGTTATTATCAAAGTAAAATGTAACAGTTATTTTCATTTTACATATAAGACACGGAAGAAACATCTACACTTATTTCTATGTCCCCAGCGCCCACTGGCCTTGTAACATTCACCCGGAAGAGGTTGGACAAACCACCAAATTGGAGAAGGTCTTGTATTTTCTTTATCATAAAAATACAGAAAAGTGTTGAATGATGTTACAGCACATGGTTGTGTGGAGGCAAGCAAAGATTGATCCGCTACGTCCAGGTTTCTAACTGCAGTGAGACCTGTGTGTTTCAGCTCTCAGACTCTGCTCACAAAGTTGCACATTACGTGTGAAGGGACCATTGAAGACGATGGCTTTGGGATGCTTCAGGTAAGACACAGAGGAAAAAAAGACAACATGATATGATGCTTTTTAGGGACCCGAATTTGCAGAGTCTCATCTTTCTTAAGCGATGTGTAGGTCATGCAACTCTTTTCTTGTGCCTCCTCATTCTGGAGTCTTCCACCCAGAATGCTTACTGCTGCTGAAAAGCTCTTTGAGGGAGCCCGTGACATGCCAGAGGGAGTGTGTTCTGGGACTGGGGTCGGGGCTTCTGGCCCTGCCCTGCTCTCTTTGTTGGGCGTGCTTCCTGTGCTCTGTCAGAATGGCCCGCTCTGGCTTTCACCTTTTGTTTGCCACCACTTGCCACAAACTGACAGCTGATGCCTACACACGGCCAGCTACGGAGCTCGCCGTGGCTGCGATTGATGGATGCTCTGCTGGGGTGGGGGGTAAGGTTGAGGCTCTGACAGCTTGTCAAAGCAGGCTTTGGAGGCTGGCGTGCTGTCCCAGTGTTGAATGACCACTTTGGGCAGATCTGCTCAAAGGCTGCTCATCCTTTTGTAAAATATCTCTGAGGTTGCGAGGCCAAAAAGTCACAACTGTCAGTCCTGAAAATATAGGACATTGTTCATTGGACTTGGAGGCAGACTAGAATAATAATTTGTTTCTTAAGCTTAAACAAGCTGCGACTCCAACACATTAACATTGGTTTAGCAGATGAAGATATTTACTTGGACTACAACACTTCCCTTTTTTATTTGATTTTTGCTGCTGGCAGCGGCAAACTAAAGTGCTGCTCCCAGGGTGAGCTCAGAGCTCATGTTGGCATTGTGGACAGATTGTCTGAGTAATGCCAGCACCTCAGGCCACCTTCACAATAAGCTTGTCACAGATTCTGTCACAAGTTAAAAAATAGGGCAGAGATGTATTTTCTCCTAGTGCGAGATTGGGAATATTTTTACCATCTCAGACAACGCTACTCTTAAACTTAAAAAAAAAGTTTCAGAGGGTTTGGATGGTCTAGAATGTTTCCTTTCTTATCGGACATCTGTCTTCATCTGCAGGTAGATTTTGCCAACAAGTTTGTGGGAGGAGGAGTCACCAGTTCCGGCCTTGTTCAAGAGGAGATCCGTTTTCTTATCAACCCTGAGCTAATAGTTTCCCGTCTCTTCACTGAGGCCCTGGATCATAATGAATGTCTCATCATCACAGGTCAGTTAAAGCAAACTCTCCCTCACCTTGTAAATGATTTCCAGTGAAAGATTAATACTGTTCAGTAATTCAGAATTGAGTCCTTACATCCAGATTAGATTTGTAATGCCATCCCCTCACACTTAACTAATAATTTGACAGGAGAGAAATTGTCTGACTCTCCCGTCAAGCACAGCATGGAGTACAATTTGCACTGCTTGAATTTATCCAATTCTGACTCAGCAAGACACCGGCAGATTTTTATGGCAGTTGCTGTGTTTTTTCTGTCTCTGTCCTTGTCACAAGTTTCCTTTAGATTGCTCCAGTGGCTGAGGGGGCTGATGGAGAGTTGTCTATCCTGATTGCTCTGTTGGGTTTTTCCTGTTGAGTTATTCCCACTCACTATACCTCACAATTGAATGTTTACAACAAACAGGGCTGTGAGAGGCATGTATAGACCCAGTAACAAGAGGCAGACTGAGGCGGTCCCAGCAGGAGGCTGATGGCACCTGTCTGTTTTTCTACCTTCCCAAATCAGTTGTGCCAGAACTGTTGTCGCTCTTTGATTGGGCCTGATGACCCAATTAAACTACAGAACTAATAACATAGGAATAGCTTGTCAAAACAAAGCCAATACACATCCAGTTGTCATTTAGCAAAATTAGACTGTGTTAATATGTATTTTAGTTTTGTAGAGCCCCATGTCCAATTTGCACGGTGGCCCAGAGGTGTTTGGACAAATACAAAAGCCGCAAAACAAATACAAAAGCAGCAACACAAATTCAAAAGCCGACACACAAATACAAAAGCAGCAACACAAATAGCCACAAGTGCAATAAAGTATGCATTTTTAGTTCCAATTAACATATTAACATGCATTTCAAGTTCAATTTTAGTCGGACTTATGCAGTATTTTATTTTTTTCATCTTAACATGAAAGAAATGGGGGAGGTCTCATTAAGGCTTGTGCTTTACTCATTCCAAACGCTCAAGTAGAACTGTATAGTATATCAAGGATGTATGATTTTGTATGATCAGTATACTTAATATCAACATCCCAAAGACATATTGGCTTGAATTACGGCAAGCAAAGGTGTATTAATGAGGGCCTCATTCAACTGGAAGAACATCTGATTTTGTGCATGTTCTACCACTAACCAGCATGTACAGCTGCAGGAGAGGAGTGCACCCTCTGTTAAGAGATCAAAGATTAGAGCTACTTTTACCTTACCTATTTTGTGTAAGTATAAGAAGTCATGTCATCATTACAACATACAACAGTAAAATCAAATATTGATTGATTTTCTAATTTTGTGCAATTTTAGTACTTTGCCTTCATTTTTTTCTGTAAAAAGACAAAAAGCTTATGCTTTTTTGTTTTTATCACCTCATCGGGCCGACTTATTGGCTTTTCACATTTTTATGGACTTCCAGAACTTCCACAAGCAGAGTGTCGGTAAACAATTTTTCCTAAAAGCAAAAAGCAGTTTCTCAGTATAATGGCTTATTGTATGTGCCTAACAAATAACAATAAATCGTTTAAAATGTATTACCTCCTGTTACATATGAAAAAATAGATATTACGTGACAATACTGAGAAGGAGACAACTCAGACGTCATCATTTTACCCACCCAACATACCGCAGCTCCCCACTTTTGCAAAGTCACCTTCAGATTTCTGACCGACCATCTCTCCCATGCCTCCACTTACACCACTTAACTTTATTACTTGGACTCAGAATTAATTATAGGTGGAAAACCTGCCCAAGAGCTCCTCCGCTAATGGACCCTACCATTCCATCATCGTTATTAAACCCAGCCTGTATCCCCTGTTGTAAAAGTCCAAGCCTGAGCTGCATTGTGGTTATGTGGTAAATCATATTCCCCCATGAGAGGTCTTGGCCTACAGTACCATATCTAATGGATCCCCCCCCCCCCATTGAAATTTGTGAAAGTGCTCCAGCTAATTGAATTTTTCTTGAATATTAGATATCTGGCTGCTGTCTTGGCGGTCAAAAGTATAAATAGCATCAAGGAGAAGCTGTGTGATTCACTGATGGCTGTACTGACCAGAAACAAAGTGAATGCCTGACATAAGCAGGAGGGGTTGGCATGGGTTTTTTTCTCGTATAACGGACAGCAGTGTCCAGTAAAACAAGTACTGATATTAAACTCTGAGCTTTAATCCTTCCTGAAACCGTTTTTGGATAACATTGTTGTTGTATTTTATATTTGACTTCTATAATACTCAGTATAGACAAATGTCTTTGATTTATTGACTTTTTTTTCTTAGAATACAACCGCCCCCTCCTTCCCCCCATTTAAAAAACAAACTAACTAAATACAGCCATAAAACTTTCTTTCTATTGCCCATTTTAGCATCCACATGCTGAGATTTTCACCTGACCTTTCAGTGTCTGGTCCACCTGAAACATGAAACTCTTTAATGTGGAGTATTTACACATGAATGGAAGGACCTTTAGCACATTGTGAAGCCTACGTCCAGATTTTTGCGTTAGTAACATTGGAATAAGTCCAACAAACAGCCTGGTCTTTTTAAATCCAGCCTTAATAAATCTCCTCCAAATATCATCTTCAAAGGACATTTGGGATGCATACAAATCCAAAACATAATTCATTGTGTTCCTGAGGAATCTTCCTTTCAGATGCAGAACATTGTATTTGTGAGTTTGTTTTGAAGAACCAGTAAATGTCAATTTATGCTAAATTAAACACTGATAGAGGCCATCTAATTTCTTAGCTGAGGTGTTATGTCATTGATGATTTTTTACAGCTGATCATAATATTTACAACAGTAGAAAGATACTTTGTATTCAATATTTGTATTTTTTGTCTCGTTAGCATTTTTTACCATATCATTGCTTTTACTTGGTGGCTTTTATTCCATTAAAAATCACAAAATTCATATAGGACATATTCCTTATTTCTTTCTGCTGAATAGTTTTTTATTTCTCATTTTGGGATCTTGAATACAAGTGGAAGTTTGAGTTCTGATTATGTTCAAAATAAACAATGATTTATATGTTTTTCTTCTCGATTGGCAATAAAGGTTCATTTATGTTTCCATGTATTAGGAACTCAGCAGTACAGTAAATACAAGGGCTATTCTCAGACCTATGAGTGGGATGGAAGCTGCCAGGACACAACACCAAGGTATTTAATGTATACAGCCACTCATTTTGACTGGTTGACTGTTTGGTTTCCCACCTCCCATTTTCAATATCTCACAAGCTAACGATTTTCTATGGAATTTTATCCATCACTTATTATTTCTGTGTGGTGAACAACCTTTCGTCACAGCATTACATTTAAAATCTGTCTAATACCTTCATTTGAGACTCTAATAAACTTGCTCATTGTCAGAATTTGATCAAATTTGACAAATCAAATCGTGAAACATTAGCAGGCTGTCAGTTTTACTGACTTCCCTTATTTGCATATTTCTTTGACAACTTGCTGTGTCTGTTGACCTGAGCCTACTTATTTTGTTGTACTAAAATGGTACCAATCCACTGTTCTTTCCAGTGATGACTGGCAGAGAAGATGCACTGAGATAGTTGCCATTGATGCTCTACAGTTCAGAAACGTCCTTGAACAGTTTCAACCAGAGAGAATCAGAAGAGAACTCAACAAGGTGATTTATTTATTTTTTTTGCTTTTTTTTTTTTTTTTTTTACAGGCTTTTCTCTCATTCTTTTTTTTTTCTTTTTTGTTTTGCTTCCCTTGTTTTGGCATGTCGCAACAAGGGAAGCATTCATAGCTTCTACTTTGTGCACCTAAGATTAAAATTAACAATTTAATCATTTGTGCTCCTTGGGGAAAATATACATTTATTGGTTTGAGATAGTTTTGATCAATAAAAATGATTTAAATCATTATACTGTTCAGAATTCCCAGAATAGACTTGAATTAGCACAACTGTCTGTGGTGCATGTAAGCAAGATTATTCTATTCACTCATCCTTTTCCTTAAACTCAAGGTTTGCCATATATGTGTTCTTCCTGGAGGGATAATGTCCATTTGTAATGAAAAATCAAGATGTTGATGTTGTCAGGTCAGCTGTCAAAAAGCATGGAGGAGTTTGACAGTTCTGACAAGGGTGTGAAGAATGCACCAACATGGAGATCAATCCCCTTTTGAGTATTGTTCAGTGAACTGTCATATTTGCCCTTTCACAAGAAGAATTTATGACTGGTCAGGGCGGAGGATGGGCACTTACAATTCATTTTCACCATGCATTTTTATGCCAATGTGAGAATGAATGTCTAGAGACCACTCAGATCTTTCATTTTCCCAGCATTTGGCCTAATTTGTATTGCAGCCTACAGCCCACCTGATCTGTCATGTCAAATGCTAGGGGCTACATATGTGGCCATTTTCAGTTATTAATACATACAGACCATGTCAATTTAATGGCAAAGCAACTAAGTGAATGGCTGTGAAAATGCAGAGGGATAGAAATGAAAACTCTACACAGCCAAACAAATACAGGGCTGATGGACATCATGTTTATTGAGTACATTTCTGCATTTCTTTCAGTTTTGACTCTTTGGCAGTTAAGGCTGTCACTAAAATACTTTTCTTTTGCTCTCTCTGTTGATTTATTTATTTTTCTTATGTCCCTGTGGTTGTTTAACAAAGTCATCACTTGTGTTTCCTTTGCTTTTACACTTGCCTCTTGGATATGCTGCCTTCAGCATGGTCTTTGTTTGTCCTTTGTCTTTAGGCTTACTGTGGCTTTGCACGTCCTGAGAAGGAGAGCCAGAACCTCTCGGCAGTGGCAACCGGAAACTGGGGCTGTGGGGCCTTTAAAGGTGACACGCATCTCAAAGGTAAGCATTGATGTAACATTGACGTCAGCAGATTTTGAGAAGAAAATTTCTCAGATCATCCCAGTGCACTTTGCAGTTTGATTGGTGTCTTTTTATCAATGCGGCAGAATACATATCTCATTGAAAAGCTCCTGCAGAACAGCACGGGTATCCATTTGTCTTCTGGGAATGCTTCCATTTACTTAAGGCCTATTTGTTGCCTTCCTTTTATTGATCAAATGACAAAGTTAATACATTGCATTAATAGTGAAATTGATCGCCTGCTTTACTTCATCCATCTGTTTCAGATTTCTGCTTGTGCCTTGTGTCTAAGTCTCTGAGCGTGGAGGTTAAGGAGATTTCTTTCTATAGTAGCTCCCCCCCTGCTCTCAGTGACTTGGAGCCCTCTGAGTAGCAAACTGTATATACATCAGTGCATATTATTAAGTCGCCACAGCAAGATACAGCTCTTTAATAGGTACGATGACCTATTGTCTGCTTAATGACATGCCTCAAGGGAAGAGCCAGGTTATTCAGATCCTGATCTTTGGATTTACTTTCCATGCCCCTTCACAGCCACCTGTTTTTGTCATTTCCATCAAATTTTTGTGGAAATCTCTTTAAACTCAGCACTGGGATGACACAGCTATAATGTAGACATATTCATCTCACCCCCCTGTTTAGAAGTGTTGATTTAGTTTTCCTCATTACCTTCGTCGTGCCCCAACTTTTAATTAATTAGCAGACATATTTCCAGTCTCTTAAAATATTCACAGCTCTCCGGGGCCAGTCCCAGCTTTTCTTTTTAACTGATCCAGGGTTCTCTGTGGGGGTGAAACCTATTCCCCCTGATTACCTCTACCGTACATGCTACAGAGACCTATACACTTTAGTCTTTAACAAAATAAGCAAATGGATGACCTTTTTAAAGATATTTCCAAGCAATCAAACTGTATGGTAAAAGAGATCTTAATTAAATTAGTATCATTTTAGTGTTGTTTTTGATCTTTGTGCCTTTTTAAGGTTGAGTATGTATCAAGTTTAGCTCCTGAAGCACAGTGAAATAATCTATTTTTGTTCAGCTCTACTCCAGATGCTGGCAGCTGCTGAGGCGGGCCGTGATGTAGCTTATTTCACCTTTGGTGACAGCAAACTCATGATCGATGTCCACAGCATGCACTCATTCCTCACGCAAAGAAACATCAGTGTTGGTAAGGCGAGCAGATTTCCCGGCTGCTCCTTTTTTGTGTATTATACTGTTTAAATGTCTTTTTTCAAAGATATTACTCTCTTTAAGTTTTATCGATAGTGACGTTATCCCAGGAGAGACTTTATAGCCAATTATTAATCCTGAAAATGCAATTTTTCTTCCCAGAGCATCAGCCAATAAAAGCAATCATCTTGTCTCCATCACAGGGGAGGTGTATGATCTTCTGGAGAAGTACTATAGCTCAGTGTGCCAAAGTTGCCTCAACTGTCCCCCAGGCATCACCCTTTACTCTTTCATTTACCAGCAGGTTGACCCCTCCCCAGCGCCTACTGACTCCTAAAAGGGTTTGGCTAGACGGCGCATACCCTCAGGCTGCCATTAAGGTCATGTGGCCGATGAGTCAACCTGCCTTAATTTCTGAAAATGAAACAATTGCCAAATTTAGATTTACTTAGTCTGTCTTTAGAATTTTTTTTTTTAATTCGCTTTTTCATCATACGGTTCAGTGTATAAACCACAATGAGTCTTGACCGCCAGTTGCAGAAAATTTGAAATCTTCAAGCATGCAGATCCATTTTGAAAGCAGCTGAGCTGTACTGCAGAGGGTGGTTACTTATGACCCTGTCTGTTCATTTTGCTACCGCTTGTAATACGGCAGTAGATTGAGCTCCAATGCGACGCGATTGTGATTTTAATGGTGAAGCAAAGGTTGCCATCCATCTTCCCAGTTTGTCATGTTGCTTATTTTTACACCCACACATATCCAACTTAATTGAATTGGCTGTCAGAAATGAATTTAAAAGAATAGAATAACAAGAACGGCGTTTGAAAAGCGTGAAACTGTCTCAGGAAAGCCGCCTTAAAGAGCAATGTGCCTCTGTATAAAATAACCCGTTCACAGCGCACTGGTTTAGCTGTTATCATGGGTCATTCTCTTAATTTTTGTGAGTTTTTTTGCTGAGTGTCAGAAGGCTGTGTCTCTTAATTTATTCAATTTGATCCTGACCCCTATGTAAAACGTTTATTGGTTAGCCTTCTTCATTGTTTCATTGTAAATTAAATAAAGTTTTTTTTTCTTCTGACATTTCAGCAATTGTATATGTTTCATTTAGCTGCTCAGTTCCAAATTGAGCCATAAATGTCAGCGATACATCTCCAAACAATCCGACTGAGGGCTTCATATGGACGTTACCGACAAAATGAGATCCTTCTTTTGTATTTCTTCAGCTTTTGCGTCATCCATTCACTTGCAGTTTAATAAGGTCACACCTTCTATATCAAGTGAAAATGACACCTCATTAACTAAGGAGTAGATCGTACAACATTCAGTCAGATGTTAGAGGCAGGAAGCAAAACTCTGCTGTGATTCCTCTGTGTTTTGGACTGAACAGCTTCTACATCAAGATGAGGCTGGCTTCAAGAAGTCTTTGGCTTTTTCAGACTTGTTTTGTGGTTTGGTGTGGGACATGTAACGCTTACAACTTTATTTAAGGAACCACTGTTAACCCACTGTATTTTTAAATGAAACTGAGGTAAAACTTTAGTCTTCGACGCAGGTTTTTGCCCATATTGCCCATCTTTGTTGCTTTTATCTTTCAATTCACTGAAAATCAAGTGTGGGATCATTTCACTAAATATGTTTGACTGAATGTTAGATGCTCTTTTCTCCAAACTGAATGGAATCCTGGGAGCCTGTAAATGAATGAATCAGGTGTAGGCGTCTGAGCTCGGTGCTGTCTGCTTTCATGGAATCAGGACCTGAAGAAGGGGGTCTCACTTTGAAGCTCGCTGAGTTCAAAAAAAGCCTTTGGAGTCATCTCTCCCAAGGGGATCTTCCATAGACACGCAGAGGTACCCTTCTGGACTGATCCCTCCACAGCGAACGTCATGTGTGTTTTTGACCTTTCGGCTGGCATCTGCCATAAAGTCACAAACAAGCAGCGTTTTGTTTTTTAAACATGATCCCTGCAGTGTAGCTTAGCACTGAAACAGCTGAATAAGTGACATGGTTGACACTGTGTAAACCTGTGTGTAGGGAGAATGATGCAGTTCTCTTAGCAATGATGCTGCTTTATTTTTAGTTGTGATTACGCATCTGTGAAACATCATCTTCTGACTAAGTATTAGAAATAAAAATATGGATACGTGTTTAAGTTTGAGTCCTGTTCCTTTCCATGGTGTGCTCTTCTCAAATTTCTTTATCTACTGTTGTTTTGTCCCCAAATTTAGTCTAGAAACTTCAGTTTCACTAAATCTGGCACGGTGCTTATCTATACTCCCTCACATTTCTCTAAGAAGCTGGGATACTACCTCTACTAATGAAGCGAGTAAAGATTTTTCTGTAGCCAGAGCAGTGGGTTTATCATCCTTGGGTTTGTGTTAAAGATGCCATCAGCTGCCTTTTTCAATGAGATCACTTTCAACGTAACATTCAGCCCTAGTAGAATTCAGCCTGGCTGCTTGCAAAAGAATCCCCAGAAAACAGTGGTTTTGTGAATAAAACTCAAGAGTCTTGCATCCTCCAAATGACACAGCGATTAAAAAATGAGATGCATTCTGTCAGAGGATTCTTCAGATGTGCTGCAAAAAAATGTGCAAATGGGCATTTCTGACCACACAAGTCATCATGGTTTGCATCCAGGGCAGTTGGATATTGTGCACCCTGGATTTCCCGCTTTGGAACACACTTCCTGGTTTTACGCAAGCACAACAAAGCTAAAAACAGAAATGGATATTTAATCGTTGTGTCATTTAATTCTTTTTAATGGTGGAAAAAGATGCACTTTTGCTTTGTTCGAATCAAAAAAGGTCAACTCTGATATGTAGAGTGTTGTATTATGGATAGAAATTCCTGATTAGATTAATTATGAGGCGCTTACTTCATGTTTTCTTAGAATTTTGATCATTAGTGGAAACTCCCTGTAGTGTTTAAAAGAGTAATACAAGGTTCTCTTGGCCCCAGATTAGAGGTGTTATCGACTGAATATTGATATGTTTACCGATTTCCTGCAAGCTGTGACTTAGATGTGTTTGGACTGAAGACATGAGAGAAATTAGATTTGTTGTTACAACCCCTTTTTCGTATTCAATGTTAAATATTCTTTCTTTCTTTCCATGAAAAAAAAGTATAGAAAAAAAAGAATGTTGCAAATAGACCTGAGGCATTGCTGCTCTTGGGGGATGCATCTAATTTGCAAATGATTCTAATCTTAGAGCATTCATCATCATTATTTAACTGCTACTGACACTAGTGGAGATGTAAAAGCAAGTGCTGCTTACATCAAAACAGACAACAGCTGAACTAAGTCTTACCCTAAAGTTCATTACGTCTAACAATTGAGCATCATGGAAACCTCATCTCTCTTCATTATACAGCGGAAATTAACAGTCTTTAGCCACCCATCTTTTCATTAGGTTTTTCCTGGAAAGTAGGAAATGGGGGTAGCAATTTAGAATAAGAATACATCATGTAAAGATATCAAGTCTGTCTAATTCTTTTAAAAAAGCTATTTAACGTGTGACAATCTGGTTTATTCCATAATTATAAAGTCATTTTTTTTATTCTTCATCGGACAGTTTTAAGTTGCTCGACAAGCAGACTAACAAGGCAAATCTCCTCTGAAATTGGTCAAAAGAACTGAAAATAAGTTAAAAAGTCTAAAGGAAAAACTTTGAAAGACCTTCCCCGTCATATGACTAATACCCTTGTTTTTTTTCAGTTAATCTGGACTTCAGTTTCAGGGGGATTTATTAAAAAAATGCTCCTTGGCAAAACCTTCGGCACAGATGCAGCAGCGACCTCAGTGGAACAGGGTTCAGCTGGTTGAAGTCGTCGTCATTTGAGGTGACAAAAAAAAAAAAAGAAGAAAAATAGCTGGTCTTAAACAGCTGTCAACTCCAAACTGCTTCAGCTTGCAACACTAAAATGTACAGCCACTTGCATGATGCACAATATTCTGTTCAGACCCATTCATGTTCTCACCCCATCATCATTACTTTTATCAAACCATCATTGTAATCTCTCGCAGGACAGGATGTTTTCCATGTCATGTTCTTGGATTGTAAACATTTCCCTTCTGTTAAATCAAATTTGCATTGTCACAGATTCACACACACACACACACACACACACATTCTGCTGTGTCTGCTTTTGAACTCGGCATGACCTAAATGTTTCCCCACTTCCTCTGTGTCCTGTGTGGCGCCTCAGCAGTAGCATGGCCACCGCCTTTTGATGGTAATTGTGTCTCTCCTCCGGCTCTACCCATGCTGAGATGGTTCCTCCTCCAGAGGCAGTTCCTCAGCTGCTCCAGAAAACCCGCTTACATTGTCTTTTATTTGGGCTGAATAGCCTACAGCCAAAACTCCTCTTTAAAGCAGGCTGCTCCAGAGGAGGTGGGGGAAACGTATAAATCCAGGACAACGGCGATTATTTATTTGTGACAGCTCTCTGTGGTCGTTTTACTTCAAATGCTTCCGCCGCAAATGATTCAAAAGAAAAATCCATTTTATGTGAAAGCTGTAGCTTTTAACCAAACTGACTGCTTGCTCTGTAAGGTCAAGGATTGAGTGAGTGGTTATTTTGCTCCTAGTGTTATTAGATTGCCTATCTATCACCGGTGTGTCGAGATTGATACTGACACAGCTTGAATGAAAGATGAAGCAAGACCTTCTCTTCCACTCTTCAGTGGCCTGATTATAGAGGCAGGTTGTGTGGAAGAAGCTCATGGAGGATATACAGTACAAGGGG
>JABUIW010000056.1:2864530-2884249 GCA_013363375.1 Menidia beryllina
TTAATTTCATGATGTGATGTTTACTTACCTAATTCCTGAGACTGAACCTGCTTTATGGTTTGTCTTTGCCTTGAGTAATTGTGAACCACACAAACAAAGGCTATTTGTTGTGGGCATCCGTGCTGTCTTGTAGTGCCAGTTTCCTTGACAAGTGTGACTGGTGGGGCCATAAAGCACCTCTACTTTCATCCCTCAGCCTTGTTCTCTGTTACATATGAACTAGTGGCTAAACTGACAGGCTTATTTACACCAGCAAACATGTAGTCGAGATAATTTCATCGCTCCTGTGCCAACCGCTGCTGTTTCACAGACATATCTCACTGACAAATTACAATGCGTTGAAGGCAACCCAGAACAGGCAAAGGGAGAATCTTTGTATCTATTCGCCAGTCGTTTGGTTTAAATGCGCTTCTTCAGTGGATAAGTGGATTAAATCTTTTTCCTCTTCTACTGTTCAATTACCCGGGAAGCCATAAAGTTCGGTCTTCAGAGTGAGATATTGTTGCCCCGCTCGTAGCAATAACAGAAAGATTTAGGGTGAGCCCTTCCCCAGTGACAGCGACCCGGCAGAAAGGTTCTCTCTGTCACCAGAAATTGCGGTCCCCAGCTGCTTTTAAACACTGAAACATTATTCTACTGCTCCGGCTCAGCCCTTTGTGCACCTCCTTCATTTGTCTTCACAGGCTTTTGGAAGTATATAATTCAACACGAGACCAGCAAGGTATGAGGGAACAACGCAAAAACAAACTAAGCATTAAGCAAATTTGTGAAAGTGGGCGTGGAGAATTTAGCACACTTGCTTGGCCCATAAACTCCCTAATGCCTTTTCATCTTATTTCTCATCATACTGCTTAGTGGTTGAATTAACTTTCTGTAACAGAAACCTCCCCTGTGAACTATGCAGACTAATGTGATCGTTAAAGACTGTGTGTGCGTCTCATGCTGCGCTGATGCTTTAGATGCACTCTTTGCTTTAGTTGTAGGTGCAGGAATCATCAGCATGTCAACATAGTTGTCCAAATACTTAGATGTGTGGATTTATCTTGATTATTGATGTCCCTGCAGGCCAAATGAAGCAAAAAGGTCAATAATGGCATTTACAGGACATACATGTGTCTATAAAATGTTTGAAGCGTACTTCTGTATGTATTTATTTGGTGGGTCAGGATATATTGTATCCTCACTTCCTCTCAGGGTGTCTTTGGAATGCATGAATAACTTCAGGACATTTTCACGCCAGCATTAATATTAAAACATGTTCTTATTTTATATCTTTATTCTTATCTAGCACTTTTTGAGGTCTTCTTAAACAGGATTCTTTTGTGTAGACTTGTTTTCCCTATTGTGATTGTTTAAGGCTCTAAAAAGACAAAGCTTGGTAAACATAGTGAGGGATCATCTCAGATGAAAGGTTACCAATTTTAAAAGATCACAGAAAAAAACTTGGCACGGGACAATTGCGAGATGTCCATTGTCACAATGGACTAGTCAGTCCATAAACCTAAAACATCAACTGACTCACTGGTCAAAGCAAAACTAGTGCTAATGTCTGGAGTATAAGCAAATCCAGCAGTTCTTAGCTGCAAACCGCTTGTTTCTAAACTCAAGCCATAACTACATAAAAAAGATACACCATGTTAAGAAATGAAGGAGTAATTAGCCAGATCAATCAACATAGTTTGTGCAGATTCAAATGATAATTTAATAAAGGTTTTATCCTTCAAAATCTTTTGATATTTAAATATTTGATTTAAATATTTGAAGTGATTGTATCTTGTGTATAAAAAAAAAGTTTAAGACTTTCTATCCTAAAACTTAGGCAACAATAACAAAATAAAGTAAAATTAAAGATTCCACTTTGTTCTTATTGGATGAGAATCACAAATAAACTTTTTATGAGGATAACGCTCTGCCTCTTCCTTCATTAAGCAAGTGAATGAACACACCTCCACCTGCCCATCTGCTGAAGCAGCATTTTTCTCTTCCTAATGGGTCACTGTAATTGGCAGCGGCCAGGAAGCAGCGCTGCTCTATGGTGTGTGATTTTTTTGTTACTGGAGTCTTGAGAGTGATGGAGCCTCTGGCAGATTTGGAGTCGGGGATGCTGCTGCTGCTCATATGGGCCTCTGTTCATCTCTTCT
Source organism: Menidia beryllina (assembly GCA_013363375.1). NCBI lineage: Eukaryota > Metazoa > Chordata > Actinopteri > Atheriniformes > Atherinopsidae > Menidia > Menidia beryllina. The sequence continues at coordinate 2,866,672 of JABUIW010000056.1, forward strand.
CCGCCTACCGGGTACTCTGCTCCACAGGGAACACGCTGCTGGGACAAATGGCCACCTGGGAGCTGCGAACCCAATGAGGCGCTTTTTTTCCCTTTCCGTTCCTCGGTCAACCACTTTCCCCAATGCCACCGATCCCTCCATCTGGCCTGGCAGCAGAGCAGATCTGCTCGGTAACTTGGGAAGCGAGAAGATTGCCTTTTGCAAACCGTGTTTCACATGACCAGAGCCACAAACCCTACATGCATGCAAACTCCTGCCTTTTTATCTCTCCTCGTGACAGTGAAGCCATTAGCGGCCTGGTGGCGGTTCTTTACTTGTCATGTGTTATGAGAGGCCTCGCAGAACTCATGGCCAGTTCGCGAATTTTTCTGCATTACCGAGATGGCTCTGAGAGGGGGGGAGCAGCTCTCCTAATGAGTTTCTTCCATCTAACTTTTTTTCCTCCCTGTCACCCTGGATCCATTCGTATTTGGCTGTTACGCAACCAGCTCTCAAGCTGAATAGGGAGGCCATGCAAACGGACAAATGGTTGTTACTCCGATATGAGGAGAGCATTTAAACGTTTGTCTCTTTGCGAGCTTTTGTGGATGATTGATTCTGGTCCTAAGATGTCAGCCTGGCACAACCATTTACCTTCTATAGTCTTACTATGCCCCATCAAGGACTTTCCATCCCATTCTTTTGGCTTAGGCTACCTTTTTTCTTTTTTTTTTTTTTTTTTTTTTTTTTCCGGTTAATTTTTTTTTTTTTTTTTTTTTTGGTTTTGGCTTTTTTTTTTTTTTTTTTTTTTTTTTGGTAAGTGCTCCAGGGAAATAGGAATGTGGTGTGCACATAATAACAGTCACAATGATACAGATGATGATTAATAAATCCTTAGGTTTTTCTCTCCTCCTCACCAATCACAGCCTTCTCTACTCTCTGGGACTGTAACACCCAGACTCTTACCACTCTACTATTCATTGAGAAACCTCTTTGACGAAGCCACTCAAATTAGCCATGGCTGTTTGATGAAAGCCAAACTCCTACTGGACTTGTCGCAGTGCCGAGGCATAAATCATTCCCCGGCACAGGAGCCGTGGCAGACACAGATCCACCGGCTGAGATTTACGCCGCCTCACAATCTGGATCCTCTCCACCAGGTCATCTTCAAATTGGTTATTGATCCACCTATCCCAAAATGAATCATACGATGCCAACACTGTTTAGGGGTCTACGTTTACAGTAGTGTGGCTAATATGCAGCCAGGGGATGGATTACTGTTTTAGAAACCCAGGAGAAAAACAAGTACCTGGACCAATCAGCGAATCAATTACCTTCAGGTGAATAGATGTCCCGTTGTCATGCAGCAGGAGCTCATTAGAACACATCACATAACAGCGAACAACCTGTGAAGGAAAGAGGCTGAAGTTAGCTATTTCATTATGGAAATTATGATAGCTGTTATTGTGATTGAATGAAGTACTCATATTATTATGTAAACGTGTCATTTGTTGAATAAATCAAGTTTTTTTCAAAGCTTAATCACATTTGGTTGCTAAAAACCCACCCTTTCTTTCTCACTCTTCCTTATTCCGTGTTTAGAGTCACTCTGAAGGTGAAATGCACAAGATTTGAATTTTACTGTGAAGGATTCTGTCAAAGCTGAATCAGTGCCTTTTTTCTAAATCTAACTTAAATGAGACTGCTTCTGTGGAAGTAGCTCATTTCTGCTGTTGGCACATAATATATTCTGGCATATTATTTAATGGGCTCTCACTTTTCGCCCAATTAGGCTTCAAGATAGTGTGTAAACGTAGCTCCTGCCCTCGGAACAGTTTCCTAATAAATGCCAAAGTGGCCATTACGAAAATCACTTTGTGAGTGAAAACAGACAGCTAAGATATAGACTCAGCTTTCCCTGAAAGCTGGTGATTATGGCTGTGATTCTATTTCTCTGTGGTTCCTCTTTAAATGTCAGAATCTGAGACAGTCAACATTTCCTTCATATTGCATTCTGTTGGGAAAATGTCCGTCTCCTCTTTCTTTTCAAAGATATCTGCGTCATTGCTCAGGTTTCTGATTTAGCAGAAATGAGAGATTCATGTCTAATTAGCTGATACGTGGATCAAGTTTGTGATTTTTTTGCTTTTAAGGTTTTAACTTCATATGCATGTGTTAAGTTGTATATGTTCATCCAGAACATGATGATAAAGGATTACTGAACGGATGTTAAAATGGGTTTTGACCAATCGAGAAGGTAACTTCTGATGTGCATTTGTGCTCTTTCCCCCTGCTGTGGGTTGTTTTTTTTATTTAGCCTCTGTGATCCCATATTTCTCTTGTCCTCTGACAAGCTGATGAAAAGTGGTGGAGGGGTTTTGAATGGACAGCTCTGCTCTCCAGTCAATAGCAGCCAGCAGGTAAGTCTCTGGTTCTCTCCGCAGCGTGGCAGACACTTATTAGAGGTAATGTTCTCCCATCATCCATCTCCAGGTGGGCTTCCTCCATTGATCTCAATGCCTAGTCTTGTCACAAGCTGCTCCTCACGCAGGGAAAGCAGTGGTCGCCGCCAGAACCGGCCCAGCTTTATGTTCCGTCAATAGACCCATGGCTGGACATCCAGAATTAGCCCTGTGAGACGGCTTGCATGTGGCGCAAGGTGTTTTTCACGCTGCTGTCCTAACTTTAGCCTGGACAAAAACAAAAATGAATGTCCGAGTATCATAAAATACAAAATGCCTTACTGGTTTGAACAAACTTTTGAAGTTAGATGTTACATCTGTTTTCTTGCTGACCTGATTAGATTTGACTTTCTTTTACTTATAGTGTGGATACGATTGAAAGCAGAAAACGTTTAGGATAGCCTCTCCTCAGCTGAGGTTAAAAAAGGTCCTCATTTGGAGGTAATATGTTTTAGATGGCCTTGAACCTTTCGGGGGAGGGCATAAGAGAAACCAACAGATGAACATCAATTTATTGCAGTCGGAGAGAGCTCAAGGTGTGGTTGTTAGGTAGGCTTCAGGTCAAAGAAGTTAATTATGAGCACAAAGTGAGCATAAATCCCATTTAGATAAGAAAACTTGGGAGAGTCAATCTTCGTCTCACTGTTCTGATTAATGAACATTAAGAAATAGCCCTAACTTATTGCACATAATTCTTTAAACAATTTCAAAATATTTCTTTAAGTGTTTTCGACCATCCATCCATCCATTTTCTGAACAGCTTAATCCCAAATGGGGTCGCGTGGCCCTGCCAGTCCATTGCAGGGCCACTGATTTTGTCACTCACTGTACAGAAGATCTTAAGACATTGTGTGCTTGCTTGTTGTTCCTGTTTTAGGTTTCTGGAAATAAAATGGTCATGTCATTTAATGGAAACTATTTCATGTTTGAGGCGGCTGCATATTGTTTTGTGTTATCTCATCAAGAGTTTTAATGGAACTCATCTCATACAAATTGTATCTAACATAAAACACACCGTAGACTTCAGGAATGATGATTTCCTCTAATGCTGATCATCTCACTGACTCATTGAACTGTTTATCTTATCCACATGTTTACAGCCCCTCATTTATTTATTTATTCCAAATATGAATAGACAAGTTTACAGAAGCTTAACTAAATGTTTCTGAGCTCTTGGTCAAATTGTTTCATGGGCTCAATCAATGCCGAGTTGTGTTTTCCCTGTGGACCTCATTGGGTGCCAAGAAAATTGAGCCAGCTGTTGGGGTAGAGTCAGTGAATTGGCCAAGCAGCAAAAAGACAACATCATGCAAATGAGTTTAGTTTTATGGAGCTTTAACCGAGATGGCTCCTTATTGTTGAGATTAAATTTACTGATGCAGACTGTAGGCTACAGTTGTGATCAATAGAAATGTCACTCCAACAACATCTGCAACAAGCAGTGCAGCTCTAAGTTTGTTATTATCTTTAAACTCACACTGCTGTTACTGCACTTACTAAATTAAACAGCAATACAGACAAAATAATTGTCATGTGTGCTTTTTTCTATTCTGAGCCACCAAACTAATTGGAGAATCATAAATGAAAGGAAACTGAATTCAAGTCAGTCATTAGATATGACAAAAAATAAGGAAATATATGTTCGAATACTCTTTATTAATGGATCTGCAATTCCATGTTTTAAAATATTTTCAGTTGGAGATTTTTGCTACCATCAACAATAATGTCATACGAACATACTTCTCTTTTCAAAAGAATAATGACATTACTTTTCATTTGATTAGATTTAACAATATGATAAAACTACATTCTCCTTTTAATACATTTTCACTTATTTCTTTTAAATTTTAGCAGACATTTGATGATATTTTAGCAGACAACATTAACACCAATATGCATTCTTATTCTTCCATTAAATCGAAGAAACAAATGGAAGAACCATTAAACAACAGCTGAGAAATATTATTGACTTTGACATGTTTCGAAACACATTTAACTAACACCAGAGGTAAAACATTATGTTACATCTGACGGAAAATATAGAGAAAGTTTGTTTTACTTTAAGGCATATTGTTTTCTCTTTTACAATATTTTATATCACAACAGATTTCCACACATATCTATAAAAATACATCTATTGTCTCAGAAATGACATGCACACACATAACTCATAGACTTTATCTGATTGATATTTTCAAACTATTTGCCAGGCTCACAATCACTTAGATTGATACACATACAACCCAACCTTTCATCTGGACAACAAATATCCAAACATCTGTAACTCCGATGAAAATTGTTGCATCACAGTCCACCACAGATAAAATGAGACTTGTGGGATAGATTTTCTTAGTAATTTTCACATAATTCACATTTAGAGAAAAGAAACATCATATAATTTTTTATACGTATTTTAGTGTAATATATATTTGATTATCAAAAATTAGCACATTTTTGATTTGCTATATAAGCTCCATGCATCTTGTCTAGCAGTTGGCACATTGCACATAAACCCTCACTTCACTTGTAAATGCATTATTGCATATAGAACCTACTCTGAAACAGGACATTACCATCCTTAGTTCACTTCTAATCTCTGTATTTTTAAAATGATATACAGTACGTACTCTACATATGAACACAGAGGAATGCCTCCCTCACCAAAGGTCCGTATAACATTTTACACCTAATGCCGTAATATATATGCATCCAACAAGAAGATGTCAAATCTGCCACTAAAACCACATCACATCCCTCACATATCTTAAAATCCGTAATCCACATTGACAGAATATTTTTTCAATACAGATATTTTGATAAAGTGCCTCATCAGACAGACTTCACAAAGCACAACCTCTTTGGAAACCTCACAGTGTCAATACTATTAAATAAATTGCTTGAAAAATATAAACTATAACATCTATATGGATCTCACAGTGTTGACAAAATGGCACAAAGAATTAGGTTGGCTGAGTCACATTTACAGGTAGTTACAGTTACTATATGTATATATTGTCATTTTTCTGTCACTCTACACACACACATATATATATATACACACACTCAGTGATCACTCAGTTGAATCGCTCTCTGACGGAGGAATTAATCCTCAGATCAGTGCTTCAAAGAGGACATGGCTTCAGTTTCCTAAAGGCAGCAGACCAGTTAACATCAGTCTACCAGGATCAATGCTGGACCCAAAATCATACTGCTGTCCACACAAAACATAACCTATTTTCCTGTTTTGTCTCATATCTTTTCATATTTAAATACAACATACAGATACACATTAACTTTAAGGCTTTGTATTTTGTTGTTAAGGTAATACTATTGCACAAACAACACATGAAGGCATCTTTACTGATTCTAAATCTACAACAATATCGAGTGGAGTAGCTGAGTTAGTATGGCTTATTTCCCTGATTTGAGAGGCTGGCTGGCTCCCTGCCTGCTCTCAGTCGGTTTGGTAGCAGCAGCGCCGCTTCTATTGCACAAGTCCCTGATTTCAAGCAGGCCCTCATTCAAGGCTTTCACGAAAACCGCAGAGCTTGTCTCTGTGTTTTCCCAGAAACTTGACACACAGAAGACGATGTGGTCTGACTGTGGGTTGTAGCAGGCCCCGTAGCCGTCGGGTACCACTGGCCCATAGCAGCAGAACATTTCCACTGTAGTAGGGACCTAGAGACAAAGCAACACGGGCTTGTTAGAGCAGAACAGCTGCTTGGAATTTGAGTAAAAAGATCTGATTAATTTTAATACTGTGTTTCAGGAGACGTGCTCCTGTAGCAGTCTTAGTTTTATAAATGTGACGTGTCAATTCTGGTGAATTATGATTGTGATTGAATATTTGTGTATTAGTTTTAGCTGCAAATCATTTTGAAGAAAAACCCTACTTTATTCCTCATTCAACTACAAATGACAAACCATGTATCATTAACACAAAATCAAAAACTATAACTCAGAGGCTCTACCACAGAACAGTGTGGCAAGCCCTTTTCATGAAACTTAAATGTAACTGCTGGGCAAGGAAATACAAAAATTAATTAGTTTAAGTGTGTTTAAGTGCTGTCAAGGAAGGGGCAGATTATACAGGCCCAGGCTAAATTTATTGCTGAGGCAGTCGATTCTGGTAAGTCTCAAATTAAAAAGACTGTAGCAGCAACATTGAGCCCTGAATACCAAACACAAGCAGAAACCAAATAATTTTAATTGGCTGTGTGCATTTTTCCTTACTATTTCTTTTTGGTGTTACACTTCCCTCTTTAAAATGACTTCCTGTTCAAACAGTCGCGGCTAAAGTTGGTGAGTTTCCGTCTTTTTGTTTCTATGTTGACCGCTCTGCTTCATCCATTACATTACTGCTGTGAATACATCGTTAAGTAACTCGAGGGTACCTGACTGGTTGATAGGATGAACTGGTTACTGAAGATATACGTCTCATCACAAAAAATGTCTGGCTTCTCCATTTTGAGCTCCTTTGAAATCCTTAAAAGCCCAAGCAGGTGATTGTCAATAGCCCCTCCTGTTATAGCCTGAAGAAAAAACTTCAAGTTAGCAGGAATAGATATTCTTTCAGTTTGGAAAAATATCTAAAAAGAATAACAAATCACTGATCAGTACCACTAGAACTTATTAACTGGTATGCAATATCGGATCTGGCAACAATTGTTGTTTTAAACCAGGTGTTACAATGTGTTACTGTCAAGGTGAACGGTCTGATCAACTTTGTAATGTTGGTGAGTCCATTTTAGTCAGTCAATGCCGAAAACTATACATTTAAAGTCTTTGGATATTATTTCTGTAACATTAATACATCTCTAGAAAGGATTAGAAATACTTACTGCAACTGTGTAATTAGTCTGGGCATCAATTGCATCTCTCAGTCGTTTCATTTTCTCTGAATCCTGTTGGAGATGCACATGAATAATAAAGAGAGAGAGCAAGTGTAGTGAATCTATAGTGACAGTGGTACAGCCTTACATTCCACACAGATCTATTGAATCTGCAGGGAGATCATCTGTTTGAATTTAGAGGCCAGGTTTGGCCGGCCAGGTTTGGCCGGTCCGGCTCGCCCGTCGCACCTGTTTCATTTAGAGTGAAGCAGTAATGTGAGATGTTAGTAATTAGGGGAAAGTGAGAAAAATGACTCACGCTGAAAGTTTCTCTCTCATCTGCCATGGACTTTGCAAAGGCCAATGCCTCGACAGTGGCTGAGCGAATGTTATCCACCCGTCCTTCTCGGAAGCGGCGTATTGACGCACTCTCATAAGTGGACACAAGCCTCCCTCTGCATCTGAGAGACACAATTTGAAGGATGCATTAATGGCATGCCATTGCAGTCAAATAAAAGATAAAAAAGATATTTGATCTTATTAAATGCTGTTCAGAGAACTTACTTGTAAAATGCAAGCTGTAATGCCACTTGTATAAATGCGTCGGGGCTCATTTTCTGTTTTTTGATGAACTCTTTCCCATAAGCTGCAAATTTGAAAACGTCCATGTCAAGATTATTCACCAGTCTGAAGAAGGAAAATAGAAATATTACGTAAGACATTTATCTTATGTAGTTCTTAGTATATATAGTAGTAGATTTATTTGCGTTGGTCTTGCCTCTGGAGCCTGTCTCCAGATGCCTCTATAAGTCCTTGGATGTAGGAGTTACATTTCCAGAGCAGTCTTCTTGGAGGTGGAAGCTCTCTAACACTGGAGGACTTTTCTGTCTTTGAGGGACTTCCTGTTCTGTTCACAGTAACAAGACTTTTTTTTCCCAGAGGCATTCATTAAGGTGAAAATGTATTTTTGCCACAATGTGCCAACTTACATGTATTTCATCAGGTATTCAGAACACTGCACCAAAACTATTCCCTCAAATGGCGAATGCTCGCACACCACCCCACAAATCCCATCCATTCCTACAACAAACTGGAAGAAAGACAGTGGATAACAAAATGGCCCAAACTTTACATCCATTCATGGGTGGCTGAAGAGCCAGGAATTAGACCGTACCTGCATTGACTTGTCGTACCAGCGGTTTGCACCGTTCCTCTCACGCCCTCCCCCGTGTAGCATCATCAGGGACCTGTTCGTGTCATTTGGCTGCAAGCCGCAGGGGTCATCCAGGCACACCACACAAACACAACTCTCAATCAGGGCCAAAGAGTCCCGGTTGGTTGATTCTTTGATAGAAGAAAGACAGAAGAAGATTACCTTCTCTCAAACCTTCTGACCAATAAACCATAAGATAAGATTGATCTGCAGGTTGTGCTGAGAGACCTTTAGCCAATGCCTCTCGAGCTTGAGCCCACTCTGTTCTCCCATCCGACGTCAGAATTCCAAAAGGAGGGAATCTCTCTTTAGGGTTTTCTGACATTTTCATGATTTTCTCCAGTTGGTGGAAGATCTCCATCTCAGTGAGCTGCTTACTGTTTATGGTTATATCCAACACGTAGAACTAGTGAGAAAAAGAAAGGTTTCAGTGGCATATAACCTTTGTATGTTGGATATGTTGAATTGTGACGGCTTGTGCGGTGCGGTGTTATATTTGAATAGCTATCCTGATAAGATCATATCTGTAATGGCAAGGACCAAGTCATTTCCTGTATAGGCCAGCAATATGGATTCTCCTCTGCCTCTAAACACGTGTCTCAAGGAAGCTCTCAGACGAAGTTGCACATTTAATCATCAGTAATTAAGTTAACTCTTTTAATCTGCATGGGGATGGAACCACAAGTGCAACAGAACGATCGCTCCCTGCGCCATTTCCAGATGGGAGCTCCTGCAGATGTTGGTGATGTAGATTGAATGAATTTGTCTGGATGATGAAAATCAGTCAGGATTTATGCACTTTGTGGGAAATGAGGTGTAAATGGGTACTGACAGTAAACGTCAATGAGATTCGTTCTGTACTTTGTAGTAAGGTGCAGGTGCAATCTTAGAAAAATAAACCTACTTGAGTGAAGATATTAAAATGAGACTGAAAACCTTAAAAACTTGGTTTGCCTGTGATATCCGAGAAGTGAATCTTGGAGGACATGGTTAACAGATTCACGTGGTCACCAGTTACATAGTTTTTTGGTTATAGCAAAGTTTTAGCTCTAGTTGAAACTCACAAAGCAGTATGACAGTAAGGTTCAAAATGTGGGAGGTGACAACTCAATCTTTCGTAGCTTCTGCTGTTACAGTAAATGTGGCTTTGCTGTGTCTTAACAGGAAATAAGATAAAAAATATCCATTAATCAGTTTGTTAGGATATTTCCTGGCAGGCATTCCCAGTAAGCCTGTCCATCACAGATATTCTGGACCATTTGAATATTCAAATTCAAACATTTCTAGATAACACCATCCCAAGCAGGTCAATGAAGGCACAGTGTTTTGGCCTTCAAATTATGACCTGCTGTCTGGATCTCTTAGCATTCCAGGAAGCAGAATTCTAAAGTAGATCACGCTGTCAAACAATTGATCACCAACAGTTTTTGCATTTCTTAGTCTGCCCCAAAAAGGAAATGGACCTGACTTATTTTAAGAATATTGATGATATTTACTACCTTTCAGCATTATTGTAAAAACTAAAATATATTTTCATGGCCTCTCAGTTTCTCTGGACTTGTTACAGGCATGATGGTGTGTCATCCTGACCTGGTTTTTACACGCCACAACTATGTGCTCTGGCTCTGAGTTGGCTGCATCCTTTTGGACCTTAAGTACGTCTGCCTTTAAACCCGGGTAGCGGTAGGAAGTGAAGAGGCGGTAGTACTGCTCCATGCACAGAGGAGTCCCCGCTAGCTGGCCTCGAGCAAAATCCACCGGCAGTGCTCGCCTAAGACAGCATTACACACATCTTATTACCTCTGACTCTTTTCTTGAGTTCTACATCGAACTCACGGTGCTTGCAGGATGATGAATAATCCATTTAAGAATGAACTTACTTATCAATGAGATCCTTATACTCCAACACACCTCTGATGAGACGAGCAGCAAACCTTAAACCGGTGAGAAAGATGACATTTTTTTAAAAAGACAGCACAGAGTTTGCTGTGAGACACTGAACATACACAGTGGACTGCCCTGTGACCGTAATTAGATGTACTCCCATCCATCAAAAGACTAACGGTAATCAAATCATGGCGAATTACAAGGATTGGCGTGCGCAAGCTGTGAGTGTGTGTCTTTGTGAGAGAGAAACAGCCCGTGTGTGTGAGTGGGCAGTGTGGGCAAATAGGGAAAAACACAGCGCCCTGTCAGGTCTTATGTTGTATGTCATTTGTCCAGGCGTTATTACGTCCAAAGCCAGATCAATACAAAGGAGACGGCCACAGTACACCGCGCCCACAAATGAGGCTTGACTAGCAGTCTCTGTGGAGAGTTTGGCCTTGTCACTCCCAATCTAATAAGTGGTCATGTCGGTAGATTACCAGCTGCTTTGGGTGCTCTGGAAATATTCAGTTAGTGCGGCGCGAGCTGACAAAAGCTAATGCCGAGTCACAGAGTTGGATGGACCAGAGTAATGTCTGGTGGCTCATTTAATGATGGACATGACTGTAATTCAGATAGTAATCTGAGCCTCTGCCTGCTGAGAAGAACAAACCTGTCAGCAGCTGAAGAGCCAAACACGCATGTTTTATATTTGAACTGATATTGTGTGTTTTCCCTCAATCACCGCTTCAACAGAATTCCTCCTGCTCTTTTGTGGTCACGTAATTTGTTAGATGTCTGTACTGTATGTTTTAGATTGTGATGAAACAGTTTTTAATCTTATTTCCACAGGCTTCTACTTCTGCATCTCTATAAAGTATAAAGGAGCTTGTTTATTTTTGCTCTTTGGCAAAACTAGAGTTGGAGTTTGACAAAGTGATCTGTTTGTTTTAAGAAATCTGTTAATAATCAATTTATCATTTTGAGGACAAATAAATCGTATCAATTAAGAAGTTAGATAACAGACTGATGTCATCATTAGAAAAAAACCTTCTTTCCACATTAGTCAGATTGCTTCGAGAAGAAAAAGAATCTGAATTATCTCGAAAATATATAGTCAATGTATTCGTTTTTCCAGTATTTTTTTCTGCAGGTGGTATCACTTGTGAAGATTTAAACGAGCAATTATACGTTTTTTCTGTGGTTTTCATATGATATGTCGTTTTTCATGTTCTTTTTTACAGGCAATCATATGGGATAAGCGTCTTCCATGATTCTGCTGCTATACCCGGCATAGCTTTTTGAGGACTCTGGTGCTTCACACCAACAGACTGAATATGGAAAAGCAACTCCACTCATATAATGATTTTACAGTTTGAACAACACCAAAACCAAGTCCAGCACATACCTGAGGGCTTCTTTTTGATCCCTGAACGACTGCTTTGGAAGCACCATGGCTGGGCTCGAGTTGACAGGCAGTGCCAGCCTGTTGGCCAGGTACATGTCCTCCAGCCAGTAGTCATAGACCTAAACGTGAACAAAATTTGTGAGAAATGAAAAAATTTCTTAGGTTTTTTTCATTACCATAAGTGGTGGAAAAGTGAGGAAAGATGTGTTTATCTTTTTTTTTCCAATGTATACTCTTTCAGGTGAAAAAAGAGGTAGGAGGGAGGCAGTGCGAGTGGGAGTGTGATGGACTCCACTGAGCAGGATGAGCTTTGGACTGAGCGATCACCCAGACACTGGAGGGCAGATTGAAGCTTTGGACTCAATAAATCTTTGTAAGTGTCACACTTTTTTCATGATAACTCTCAAGGTATTATTTCTTTTTTTTTCTATTATTTTCTTTTTTAATAAAGTCCATCAGATATGCTAATCTGTTTCATCCGTGAGATTACCCAGTTAGTAGTCTTCTCGCTCCGCTCTACAAGCTTCTTCTGCAGAGCCTCTCCAACACCTCCAGGAGCTCCAAATTTATCCACGATGGCCTTAGTCTTCTTAAACTGCTCCTCCTTCACCAGGTGCTGGATGCACTTTAAGTAGGTCTCCAGGGTTTGTTTTAGTGGTGGAACGGGGACCTTTGGCAGCTCCTGATTTAAAAACAAATAAACCAGGATTAATATTCAGAAGGATCAGCGGAAGGACAACAGCTGCTCGTCATTTCTATGTATTTCCCCTGATTCGGCTTTAATTAACAAAAGGAATAATTCCTTCACATGTTTTTTTTTTCTTTTAGTCCTTTCTCATGAGAGCCCAAGTTAATAATTCATCTTGATTGCTTCAAGGCCTATTTGAAAATAAATTCCACCTCCTTATGGATATTGTTGGGAAATGCAAATGTATTATCTTTTCTGTCTGATGTTGGATGGTTTGCATAATGAACGCTGTTGATAAGCCAAGATGTTAATATTGATAGGTTTGATGCAGTTGGAGAAGTAGTTGCAGCTGTTGGTTTGTCAAACTTTTCAAATAGTGTTTCTAAAACAGTGTGATTAAAACCATAATCTGGGTGCATTCAATAACTGAAGAAAGGAATTGACACCATGACTATGTCTACAATTTTAAAAAAAGACATGTCTGCCACCCAGTCCCCTAGCGGTGGGTTATGAGAGTGGAGCTGGAGCTGTCCGCAGTGCTGAAATCGAGACTTTGCCAACTTCAGTTCGACGAACAGACACATAAGCAATTCACACTTTAAACGCGTTAAAGTAACATGCTTTCATACTTGACTGCCTTGGACTCTTGCCGTGTTTTTCTCCAAAATTGGCATCTTTGCAGCCTAGTGCGCTGAAGGGGTAAAAGTGTGGGAACCCTCTACAGACGGTCTGAGTTCAGCCGTTCCTGCCATGAAGTATTGCGAGGCATTTAGAAGGGGACAGCAAAGGAAAAGAAATGCAGTAAATACAATTAGACCGACTGAGAAATGCATCTACTATCTTAAAGTGAGTCTGGGTACGCATCCATTCTTATTATTTCAGCCTAATGACATTAGATCCTTGTCCTTGAATTGCAGCGGAGACCCATAACTCTCATAAAGGACACATGTCTTAAAAGCTCACTTTATATCAAGCATGCGTTTTTTTTTAAATAAAGTGAAGTTTATTTCTTATAACAATAAAAAGTTCCCTTATTCGTTTTGAAAATTAATCTAAATTGTTAACAAAGCATTCTGTCTTGACAAAAGCCTTTATATGACAATTTAGATGATTGTTTTTTTATTAGATGCAGGTCTTTTGAAAGAAATGTATAGCTCGTTTTTAAATATGTATTATCTTTCTCCATCAACGGTTAATAATCTCACAAACTGGATGAGAACTTTTAAAAACTATACATGATCTAATTTGTTACTTTTTAAGAAAGAAAAGCTCACCTGATGGATGCAGAACTTTAGGGGTAAGCTGCTGTTGTTGCTCTCCACGTCCACGCTGTGAAGCCCCATATCAGAGTGAGGCTCCGTTCTGGACCGGTCCCGGGTCCTCACGCCTCGCCATAAGGCTGCACTTCTACACTCAAGTGCGGCTTGGAAAAGATACTGAAGGTGTTTGCGTTTACCTACTCCCTGGAGGCAAGAAACTCCTCCCATCGAAATCCATTCGCCGGAACATATTATCTGACAGCTTCCCCCCTCCCACCCCCCTCCAAAAGTCATTTGGATATATCAGAAAAAGGGGTCGAGCGATGCTTTTTCGTCGTCATTCTGGGCCCTTTGGGTCGAGAGAGATGAGACACGAGGTGCTTTGACTGTTTAAGTTTCCACAAAGTGTTTTAATCAGGTTGTGGACAACAGGAGATGCACCTGCGTGAGTAATGCATTTTTATCCCCCTCTGCTTTCAGCTATCTTTGCTTACTTTTTTGGTGGCGAGGAGATGATATGATTATTTTTTTTACAACTGCAAGACGTTAAAACCCCATGAAAACTAAAAGTACAAATCAGACTTACATCTATTATTGTTTTTTATCGCCTGCATGCGCAGACATATATTTTCTAAAAGATGCTGTCATAAACTTCAGAACTTGAATCTTTTCATTTCCCAAACGAAATGATATCCATTCAACATTTCCCCCTGATTAATTCGGAATGAAAACAACGTCACGAATGTCACACTGAGGCAAATAAATTTATTAAAACCACCACTGTTGAATACACTTTTGTTCAGCTCAAGGAGACAGAGTTCATTGACGACGTCATGACAAAATGTCCCCCCCATCCCGACACACACACACACACGCACACACACACACACAGGCTCTCGGGCACACAAATTTCGACAGAGACCCACGTAAACAATTTACTTTGTGCTATATCCACATATGTACAAATACATTAAATATGTATAATACAGTCACTTTTAAATAACAAAAATAATGAGAACAGACACCCACAACTAAAAAAATAAAATAGATTTAAATTCATTATATTTCTGTCAACTTGTAATATGTGAAAGAACAGAGGCCTTTGATGTGCAAGTTTAAAACAAATGTGTCCTCAGAGACTAAAAGGCTATTTTCCATAGGGGGTAATGTGCTGCTTATTGTTGGTCCCACATAATCTTGTACGCACATATATCTATCTAAATATTATTATAACACTCAGTAATACACACATAAATTCAACAGTTGCTTATAAATCTCGCACAAAAAAACTCCAGTTATACGTTCATGACAAACGCCACAAATTGTTGTTCGACACAGTGAATAAAAAACAAAAACAATAATCAACTTTGGAAAACGGGTCACACAACCGTGATTTTGGTGACTGGACCGTCATATTGCACATCAGCACTTACATAAAAAGTTGAAACCAGTAGTATAATATTTGATTTTCTCGTCCAGGCTATAAAACTTGACTGGGTAACGTTTCAAATGGCAGTTAGACCCGTTCTAAGTGAATTCCGGACCGGAGGATTCCTCTGACACGGACCGCTGTGCTTTGAAGGGATCGAACCCGTTTTCATCTATTGGCAGGCAATTCCCTGCCGAGCTGTAGCCCTTTTTACCTCTCCTCTCCTCCATCTTAATCGTGTCGTACAGCCCCTGTGGTGCTTCGTCTAACAGGTTATCTCTCTCTGAGTAGGACGGTTTCATTTGGCACACGTTGCGCAGCAGCAGCAGGGCTGGTGCGTAAAGCACATTGACGAGACCCATACCGAGATTGAGTTGCACAAAACCGAGAGTGTGAACGATCTGCCCGGCAACTATGGGACCCATAGCGTACGCGACAGAGTAGGATATATCTGCTATGGCATAAACGCTGCCGTACACGGAAACGTGACGCACATCAACTAAAAAGGCGAGTGTAGGCAGCAGGGCGGTGTCTACGAGAGCGATCCCGAAACAAATGCCACACAACGGGGCGATGAGCTGGCCGAAAGTTTTGCATGCAGGAACTGTGCAAGAGCTGGCGCCTATTATAACCATACCCAACGCTCCGTAGAACCATTGCAAATGCGGATTTTGCGCTGCCAATTTAACTGTTATATACACACCGAGGACATGAGGGAAGAAAGCCGGCAGCCAGGTGATTCCCATCTCCCACTGGGAGGAGTGCATGGTGCTTTCCATCCAGTTCGCTATGGTAGGCTCTAGAAAGGCAAGTGGGATGTTGGCCACTGTCAGAGCCCCGGCCACCACAGCTATGTAGGGGTCAATCATGAGTCTGTATATTGGGGTGCCGACTGGCATGTTCTCTCTAGTCCTGTTGGAGAACGGCTTGATCACGGTCAGCACCAGAAAGCCGTCTGCCAGGCAAACGCAGGCGAGCACGATGAAGGGGACTCTCTTGCCCGCAAATTCGTAGAGGAAACCCCCGAACGGAGGTGCCACCAAACTCCCGAAAGAGATAAACGCCAGAGCGATGCCGAGAGCCCGGCTCCTCTCAGTCTCCTCCGTGTACTTGTCAGCTATCATCGCGATCCCAGACGTGTCCGCGAAAGCAGACCCCAGACCCTGCAAACTTCTGGCCGCGAAGAGGGTCGCATAGTTCTCCCCGAACGCAAATATGCAGGTGGATAAGAACATAACAGTTAGTCCAATTAGAAGAGGGATGTCGTATCCGACTCGGTCAATGAAAGTTCCGGTCAGTGGGTTCACTAAGAGCTGGAGAATGGCTTTGGAAGCGAATAATACTCCTATCTGGAAATCTAAATTGTCCTTGTTGCTTTTGTCTTGATTTGTGCTGTTTGCTGAACTGTTGGGGTGTATCACTACGTGGACGTGCTCTGACTGCTCACTCTCCAGATCGGCAAGATAGTCTGGGATAATTGGCACGATGACCATGTAGAGCATATTGTCCAGCAGGAGAGCCACGCAAACAATCACCAATATGATCCGTCTTTGCTGGTGGGGATCCTTCATGGCGGTGCCGAGCTTCTTGGTTCTTTCACCCATCTCGGTTAGTTTGATCACGGCTGATTTGGCCAGTCCGGACGACCCTCCTTCTCCATCCATGGTGTGCTTTTTCTTTAAATGATTTTCAAGTCAAAGTTGTGCTTTTTTTCTCGTCTACTGCCGGTCTTTCAACACCTCGGATGACTCATTGGTGTTGTCTCTACATTGATGTAACGCTCTCCGTCCTCACCTCGCCAGTGCGTAAAAGAAGACGCGCAGAAGAACTTGGCTGCTTCATCGGAGAAGATGTCTTTCTTCAGCTTCTTAAATTTGTCGTGGACTCATCCGCGTCCGATGCTGTATCATGATCCTCCGAGAAGTGACGTGGGGAAAGCGTCGAATTTCTGCACCTTGCAGAAGTTTTTTCCCGTCACTGTCCTTACATGGCAAAAGGTTTTGTTTTTCGAATATTTCAGTCACTTCTTAGCGACGCGCGCTCTGGCAGGCTCCAGTTCTCGTGTCCCCGCGTGCATGGTCTCGCTCACCTGTGGCGGTCCCCGGCTCTGCTCTGAGACCACGGGGGACTTTGTGGCCATTGGTGCACATTAACCCGTAAGTTCAGCGCTATTTTTGGTCCCTTTTTTTTGTCTCCCCCTTTTCATTCAGAGCTGTGACGCACCACCCGTTTGCCCCCGAGTATATCCTTTCACCACTTGCTTCTTTTATGCTAATTTCCAACCGTAGCAGCAATCAGTTCGACCAATAAGAACATGCGAGCACAACAAGAGCGAGAAAAGGAGACAGAGGGTCTCCTGCGTCCAGAAAAAAGTAACCCATATATTATCATTAACGATAGATAGATAGATAGATAGATAGATAGATAGATAGATAGATAGAT
>JABUIW010000056.1:2884259-2921989 GCA_013363375.1 Menidia beryllina
AAAGAAAGAAAGAAAGAAAGAAAGAAAGAAAGAAAGAAAGAAAGAAAAGAAATATATGCTCAGGTGAATAAATTCAGTTTAGATCAAGCCTGTGGACAGTTTTTATTCCTGTCCACAGGAATAAAAACGGTGTTTTCTTCTTTGCACGATTTGTGGGAGAAGATTCCACCCCTCAATTGAATATCAAAATTTAAACAAAGGCTGTAGATGCTCACGACAACGATTTTTACAACAGAAAAGTTGCATATCAACATGCGACAATGTGGAGCTTTTGCGGTAGAACTCCGTCCACTGTCAGCACAGATTCTCTTGATTTTAGTGCGACACCCAGTGATGAATGTGAAGAGGTGCAAAAAATTTCAGAAATCAATGGTGTTTCTCCAGTTTACAATTTTAAATAAAATATTATTTAACTGTTTAAATGGCCATTATGTTTTTACCTAAGAAACAAACACATACTTGAGACTGTGAGTAGGTTGCTAAGTTAGGCTGGGTGCCATAAGACTGTATGGAGCTGCTGTTCAGATGACAGCAAAGCGAGGCTGCATATGTTTTAACTAGTTTCAAGAAATCTTTTGTCGACTGCAAGTGTCAAAGTGCATCCAGGTGAAAGCCACGATGTGGGTTTTTCCCAACGAAAACGGTGCTGATCAGGAGCATCTTTAGCATTTCTCCAGCAGAGGGTGGTAATGATTCACAAAAAGTAGAAGCACATAGTCAGAGAGCTCTCAGAAAGCCCATTAACAATATATAAATCAGACATTTTTGGCTCAGAGCAACAATTAAGCAATCATAATTGTGTTATAATAGAGGCAGTTGAAACATAAAAAAGACATGCTTACTTGCTTTAGTAAAATTGGGACAAAATGTCAGTTAATCAAGTATGTTTTTGAGTTAACATGCCACCATTCCTGTGAACAATGTTTTTTTTATTTAGTGCCTGATGGACCAATAGATCTCAATAGATAGCTTTATATATTTTTGTTTATCTATTTCTCAACCACCATCAATATCCTACAAGAGATTATAAAAATAGTAACATTTTGATGCTACTGTGGGACTTGTTTCAGTAGTTTTGAAACTTTTTAATCAACCATTGCTCTCATGTGGTCAGCAGATTATCTGAAACAGAAAAGGCTGCATGGCTACACAAACAGGAGGATTAACACACCAGGAAATAACTAATTTCACTAATGACTCAGGCTTGGCACAGAAGCAGCCATTACATAAATACTTTTTTACATTTCACTGCTGTACTGCCACTGCTCTGCCGTTTTAAAGAACTACACGTCTGTGTCTCTATCGTGTATGTGGCATTGCAATGATGTGACAGCATGGATAATCTCTGCTAACTCATTATTATACATTGGATTCAAGAGGTTCAACTTGATCCCCTGGGTTGAATCAAGGCTGATATCTTGGCCTCAGACATGAGGACAATGCAACACGAGACTGATGAATGAGAAAGAGTGAAAAGAACCATAAATGTATAGGAATGAAAACAGGACCTAATCCTTTAGACAAGACGACATGAAAAATCCCAACAAATCTTTGACTTTATGGTAAACAGGAATTACATTTTCTGATGGTGGAACCTCTATCATTAAAGAACAGATATAAACAACCTTATGTAACACAAACCCAGGCTCAAGATCTGGTTGTCTTAATATCTCCTTCTAGTATGTGCAATAGGCTGAATTGTGAGCTGTAATGTGTAATGTTTAGAGGATTAACTCTGACCTTTGTTTATTCTCTAAGTCAATCTCTGCCCTGTACTGCTTCGTCTTTCATGCAAGTAAACAAACTATTACCTAAGTTCTGTACAATATAGAGTGGCTATATTGGAACTAGCATGGAGCATTCAGATAATGTTTTCTTCTAACTGACTTGCATTTTGAATGTTGCTTGCAGCTTCTTATGGCTGTGCAAATTGAAATAATAAATTACAATTAAGTAGGACATTGTAGGATAGTATTCAACATGCTGTGACATATGCAAAGAGACTGGTATAGTGAGCCCGTTATGTTTGAATCATATAACTTGTGCAGATGGGCATTACAGTGTACATTCACAGGATTGATACTATGGTAATGTGGTTAATTAAATGGAATCGGATTAACTGATTTTGACTTGTGAAGTTAAAAGTGAAGTGTTCAGAGAAGACATTCAGTGATTTGATGCTACCCAATTAAAACTGAGCTGAATTCAAATTAAACGTAACAAATTCTGAAGCAACTTTGACTTTGATTTTGACACAATCCTGGACTGTGCCCACCTCGTGAAAGGCTCTCCTTAAGCCTCTGCGGACCTTTGTTCTAACTAAGGAAGAATATAAAATTAGCATTTTCTTTACTCTGAGCAATGTGGATCATGCTTACATGTAAACTCTGTCAAAGTACAGACACCCTCGGTTTACCTTATTGGCCAGCATTAGTCTAAATCCCTACTCTACAGAATGAAACCAGTTCAGTCCAGCTTTACTTATTTAACAGGGTCTAATCTTTGTGTAGCATGTTATTCTCCCCTCATCCTGAGAGTGCATTTCCGTCTCAAGCTCTGACAAAATTAGATCGCCGATGCACACACCCACTTCTTTGCTATCAGCAGCCTGTCAAAAGGACTGCTGCTTCTGAGAATCTGATGCTAATCTGTTGGACTCTTCAGACTGTGCTGAGAAAATCCTGCATAACCACAGGTGAAACAGGTGATTGTGCCCCACATACAACATCCACTAATGAATTGCTCCTTGTGCTGGAGGGATAGTGAGGAGTCAGCATCTCATCTGTTTTCCAAAGTATTTCCAACAAACATGAGTGTTATATTCACTCGTGTAGACTATTCTAGCAGTGAATAAAGAGTGGTAAGACTAAAAGTAGTGCTGAGGCAGAAAACAATGTTTCCTCAAAAAACGCATATTATTGTGCCTAATTTCCACGAGAGTAATCCAACAGTTCTATAAAAACAACTAAAGACAAGAGAAAAATCATCACACTTAAATGCAATGCTCATCCAACAAGTTGTTCTAGAGACATTAAATTGTTAGAACATTTGCTTTGACTTTTAAATGGATGAGCAATCCAGTGGGAATTATTTCTGGAGTGGGTTTATTTCACTGTTTAGACTTCTCTTTCTCTGCACCCAACTTAGCACTGAATGCTATTAAAGCCATCAAAAGGGACAAAGGTAAAGCGGCTAAATGTGCGGTGTAACCATGTGGATGCCGTGTCAGTGTCAGCAGGGATTAAATCCTTCTCTTGGCAAGAAAAAGATCCAGTGTTGTTTTGCAGCATGTCAGCACAATACAATAAAATCAATGTAGCTGGAGGTGAAATGGGGACATTTTACAGGCAAATACCGAATGATCTACCAATTTATTTAACAGCAAAGGCTTCTCAGTAAACAAATAAACAACAGCGGCAAGAATAGCAATCAGGCTACCGCAGGTGTAGCATAATTGCATAATGGAGTCTTAACACACTAAGTTCTCCCTTTCCCTAAATAGAAGTTACATCACCGCAAGCAGTCTATAGAACAACAGCGCAATTGTTTAAGCAGTTTAGTAATTGCTTGGGACCGAAGTCTCATGTGGGGGCATCTGAGGAAAATGCACAGTCACCTACAGTTTGGCTTCTTCATCCCTTAGAAGGGTTTGAAAATAAAGCACGCAACAGACGACCAGCAGCATTTGTTTATTGCGAGGGTTATGTGGACAGAGGAAAGGGCGTCACTGGGAAAAAAGATTTTTTAATTCCATTAATTCAGCATGATGTGTGGCAGCCCCGGACAGAGTTTCATTTCCTGTTGTAGCAAGGTGAAAAGTGCTGTTTCCTTAACAACATCTTAGTACATTAACATGAGGCACCTATCATGACTATTTTGGATTTTATGGCATGAAACACTGAGGTTTTCTTTTATTTTGACTTATTTTTAATGTCAGGCTCTACAATCTTCTGTCCAGTGAGGAAGTGCCAAACACCCCCTCTGTAAAACTCATTTCCAAATGAGTAGAGAAGAGCATTGAAGAAGGGATTTGTCTTTGCAATGACTGGCAGCACCTACAAGAGAGTAAAAACCATCTACATTACTCTTGGGGAAACATATCCAGCACCAATACCAAAATAAATTCCACTTGAAAGGCGATGGCAAGTCTTCTAAGCCACAAAAACATGTACAACTAATAGATAACAATCTGAAAAAGACCATTTGTGCTGATAATGACATCGATTTTTTCCCCTTATTTTTGTGTTGAAACGATTAGCCCCACAATGTTCTGGACTGATGGTGCTCACCATTCGTAGCTTTGGAGAGACGACTTTCACATTCTCGAAGCAGGCATAGATACACATGAGGACGTACGGGCCCCAGCACATCAGCATCACCCTCAACGGCAAATTGGTGTTGAACTAAAAGATTAAGTTTATCGTGTTAAACACTAAACGATGCACTTAGTCTGAAAAACACAGAGCGACTGATAAAATGTAGTCTTGTTTGACAATAACAATGTAGAATATGATGTTAATGATTTAAAAAAAAAAATTAGATATTTAGACGTGATCCAGCAAATGATTAGAAATCTATTCACTTTGGACAGAAATGTATTATTTCAAAGTAGAACTGAAATAATATAAAAGACTGGGGTCAGTCGGGTAATGGCCATTCTAAGAGCTATAATGGGTATATATAAATATGTATATATGTAAGCATTACCCTGTAGTGGTGGATCTTCTTAAAATGCTTGTTGATGGCCTCATAGCACGAGAACATGGTGACAGCAGGGAACATCAGGTAGAGCACCGTCAGAGTTAGCATGTAGGTGATATAGTCCCTGGAAGACAGCATAAGTGTAAACTATGGTAAAAATGAAAGCCTGGTGTGGATATGAATCCTGCACTCATGCATTTCTACCTGTCCCCTCTTGTGTAGTCCAGTGTGCAGCACGTCCTCATAGGCTCAAAGTCATAGACACCCCATCCCATGAGAGGAACAGCAGCCCAGAAGATGGAGAGAGCCCAGATGATGCCGCTCATCACTACAGTCGTGCTCCAGAACAGCTTCTGCCCTGCAGAACAAAATGAACAAACTGATCCTTTTGCCATGTGGCAATATACTTTATTTTATTGCCAGATTCCTGTGCTTTTACACACAAAGTAGAACTGAATACAGTGACAAAGTCATGGCAAACCCAATTCAATACTGTTCCCATCCAAGATAGGTCTACGTGCAGTAAGGCTGAGAGAAGTTAGGAAATTACATAAATGATGCCTTCCTTCACTACAATCTAAAGAATTGTTGCCAGCTTTTCATGGAAACTTTAGGAAATCTCATCCCAATTATTTGTGTCCAAATGCACTGCAGAATCTCATGAATCCTCACAAGATGACTGTGTCCCAAATGCACTGACATGCATGATAAAGCCTTTAATCTTTTTAAATAACCCAAACAGTTATATGGAGGGGAAAAAACTAATATCAGAATTTATTTTGCTGGCAACGGACAGTAGTGCTGACTAATACAAAATAGCCCGTGGATGTTAAAACACACATACATACGCTTGCAAAAATGAGTGCAAGTGTCCGATCTAACAGGCTATACCAGGAGAAATGCAGTCTGCATCACATGTAAAAAGTGTAGTAATAACCAATATCTGATGATTGTCAGCTAAACTTTGATTGACAGGGTCACAAAACTGGATCAGTGGAAATATTCAGGTTGACCAGATGGCTTGAGCGGGTCAAGCTGTGAGTGGTCTTGTTGTGATATTCCCCCGAATTCATCCTGTAGGCAGCAACTTCATCTTAAATGGTTGTGTCTGTTACTCACTGGTGCAGTACTGGTGGTATCTGTCCCACGCGACCGCAGCCATGAAACTGATGGAGGCCAGCACCGAAATCATCCCCTGAAAACCGTGAAAGTCACAACCATCTTGACCAAAAGGCCAGTACCTAGAGAAAACAAAGAAACTTGTGTCGCACTCCAGCTTACTGCGTTTTAAACAAAGGATCAATGACTACTTTGGATTAGCCTAAAACTTAAAGCCTTTTTTTTTTTTTTGGGCTGTTGGTTGGTGATCTGTGAATCAAAGCTCCAGCACAACTTTGGGCTGTAAACCAGTTGTTATTACTTTACAAGTTTGTACTTCTGTGTTAGCATTTACATCCTCTGACGTTAAAATACCATTTTAACACTTTAATACTAATATTGAATATTAGTATTAATACACTTTAATACATTTTTATACCATTTTCAGGCTCCAAATAATATTTGTGTTTGAATAGTGCCAAAGAAGCCACCAGTCCTTTGGAAGGTGCAAATATACCATCTTAAAACCAAAACTCAATGCTAAAATATAAATGTTTTGAGGATATCTTTTTGTGCTAATCAGGTTTTTACAGCCACAAAGTAGTAAGAGCTGGTTAATTAAAAGTTTTAGTAATTTCCACAATATCTTGATGGGATTTACCTTAAAAAAAACATTTAGCTTTAAAAGGACAATACTGGAACTAATTTTGCCAAAAGGCTCAATAACAGTATGTGACAAATGGAGCCTGCAGCTGGAAGTTATTCTTAAAAGTGCATGTCCTCTGTTTGGTACCTGAGATAGCTGGCATAGGCAGCTGTGAGTCCATTTATGTTCAAACTGAGGTCGGCCAGTGCCAGATTGAACACAAAGAAGTTGCTGGGTGTTCGCATCTCCTTCACAGTGATGAAGGCCAGGATGCTGATGGCATTGAGGAAGAACCCCAGCAAACCTGTAAGCGGATACAAGTTAGATTTCCCGTTTAAATGTAGAATTACAAGTCTGTTTTATTTGAAAATCCCATACAACCAATCAATAACAGATCCTAAACATTGCATAACAAAAAGTGAATAAATAAAAATGCAAGTTTGGGTCTTTAGCTGGGTTTTAGAGCCGCACATTCCAAACATGAAAGCAGACATCTATGCATTGTTTTGCATTGGGCAGCATGAGGTGGACTTTCGCTTTCACAGTGAACGGTGTCTTTTATTTTCTGCACAACAGGCTCCATTCTGCACGGCCCACTCACCCCCAACAAGAAGTGCAGAGCCAAAGGAAAACATGTCAAAGTCCGTGAATCCATCCGGTAAAGTATACGCTCCCATCTTTAGGCGTCCAAACCAAACTTCGCACAAAACACACGGCGTTCACCTCGCTGCCTATTGACCCAACCGTCTCCTCCCAACTTTCCCCTTATAAAGGCTCTTTCACGTGAAAAAGCATAAAAGAACTAATCTCGGTTAACCCCCCCATGCAATCCTCGGAGGAATGTCCTAACGAGCACCCTCGCTGCAAACTGTCTGCAAGTTGTTTTTTCGTAGAAATAGTAACCCTCCTTTGCTGTTAAATGTTTTTTCTGCAAACAGTCGGTTTTTGGAACTAGATTCCAGATGGGGTTGCGAATCTTTTGACAGCCTAAACTAACTTCACCTTTGAACTACTTTTCTTATTTCGGCTTGTGTGCGATAAGGAAAGAGAAGTGGAACATGGGAAATGTTGTCCTTTAATGACACAATGGACTCTCATTCAGTACCCCGGCTTGGTTGGTATTTGGTAACTGAGAGGCAAGAAACTTCAGTTTAGGGTCAGGGTTAGGGTAAGGGTTCAGTTTCTTTTCCTCCTTTTTCTTCTTTTCACTTTTCATTTTAAAAAAAGCATGATCCCAGTAAAAGTTTGGACATTTTTTATAATCACTTTGCTGACACCACTTTTCAAATTATAATTGCTTTAAGAGCTTTTTTATGGCCAGCTAAGACTTAAACTGATTGAAGTTATACACAATCCATGTGTGGATAATCAAAGATTTCTTATCATATATCTTTTTAGCCTTTAACAATGTGTGTGTTAGGAAATTGATGGTAAAGCTCATTCTGTCCTCAGTAGATTAGACATTCCTTTTATCGCTGGCTTCAGCAACCCTAAAAATTTGATAATTTCACAGATCTGCTCAGCAGTGGGAGAGTTTTTACTGTCATTTGTCCTCCCAAACAAAGTTAGGGCCCAATCAATCCTCAAGGTGAGATTTTTAATCAGTTGTGGACGGTGTTCACTCAGTTCCATCTAAACCTCTGCTACTTTGAGAAATCTGTTTTAACTCTTCCAAAAGACCTGCTTTATTGGCAGAAGCTACTTAAATTGTCAGAGACAAACAGGCCGACGCAGAAAAGAAGGAGCCCACCACTGCTTAATGTTAGCACAAAGACTGAACAATCCATTTAAAATGATAAGAAGAAGAATAGCTTTGGACTTTGGACAAACCATCAGTTCTTCATTCCTATTGACATGTGTCTGTCCCTTAGATAACCCTGGCAAAAACGAGGACGGTAGAAAAGTGAGCTCTGGCTCTCGCAGCAGCCTGAGCCTTTTAAAATGTAACATTTGGGCAGAGTCTGATTGCTCCACTAATCTGTGCACAGATTACCGCAAACTCATTAACTATGTAGTAACAATGTGTCCCAATGGATTTATAATACCCTTTTTCTGAAACTGTACAACAAAAGAGAGCTGCATTGTCAGTGCGCACGGCTGGATTTTCGGCCACAAAGACAGAAACCGTCTCACTGGTAGCATCTGATTCAGAATATTATGTCTGCTGTCCCCAACACAGACAAAAATCCAGCGAGTTGCAAGTTTGTTTGAAACCAAAAGCCGTGTTGTGAGACCAGGCTGTGACATAAAGCAGCACTGTTCCAAATTTCACAATCAATGAGATTCAATAACGCAATCTGTTAAGCTACCGCAGCTGAGGGTGATGAAACTGGAACTGGTCTGACCCGAGCTCACAGAAGGGGAACGGGCCATGAGCTGGAATCAAACCCAGACCTCCTGCAGAGGAGGGGAGCTTCTCCTGGAGGGCCACCTGCTCAACCCAGTGAGCTAAATGAGGTTAAAGCATTATCCCGTTTAACTCCGTGACTCATCTTTTTACAGTATTTGTTCATTCTGTTTTTCTATAAATAATAATATAAATTGTGACCTGATTGCCATGCCCAGTTGCTAAAGGTTTTTCCAACATGCATCTTTAAACATAAAATAGTTTCATGACTCCAACATAATCTGTTGGTTTTGCAATGAAAATAAGGTTCTGCTGTGCATTTGTACCAAAGCTCAGAGCAAGTTAACCAAGCAAATGTGTTTTTTCTTATTTTTACAAAGGCATAGAGGGGCAAATTAATAGTCAGAGTGAACTCATGTTAGTTAAATCTTTTTACTATTACATCCCCGTATTGCAACATGATTACATTTGAACCCAAAGCAGTGTCATCTTCTGACCTTAATCCTGAACACATTAGCTTCAATATACACATTTTGTTAGTCATTGACTCTCAATCTAGATACTTTGGTTGCATTTGTCCATTGTCCTTCCTTGGAGTTTAAAAATCTTGTCAGCCTCCTGCATATCTTCAGCTTTTTCGTCAGCTGTATGGGTCTGATATTTTCAGAAAACAAACGTGTTGCTTAAAGGAGCCATAGATTGTTGGGATAAGGCTTGAGAAGTGAGACCATCAACAGATTTGGAATTTCCATCACTTTACTTGACAATGACAGGGAAGCCTGTCAAGCAAATTGACTTAATGAATCATCACTCTGTTGATGCGGCACCATCAACTCACCCTTGAACCGGGAGGTGTAACACTGAGGTCACGGAGGGGGATGGTGTAGTGTGTGCGACAGGTGCAGGGCTTGAAGTCGGCCTCTCTGGGACAGCCCTCCTGAAAGAAATGGAACATAGTTGTAATAATATGAGACAGAGAGATGACTGGATTAAAGGATTTGACATCCCCACGGACGGCTGTGTCTTTAAACCTCTGCACCTGCAAAAAACTGAGTGACTGGAGCAGAACACATATTACTGATAAAGTGTGTCACAGCCAGCGACCATAGTTTCAACTAGATATATAAACACAAAAATATACTGTAACTAACTTATTAGGCTTAAATCAGGAGATTGTCAATTTGTGCCTTTGAATAGCATTCGCTGTCAAAAACTAATTAAGAAGAGGAAATCATTCCAAACATTCACTGACAGTCTTCCGAAGTTTGTCTTTACTTTGGCTGCTCTCTCACAGAGGCCAGTTTGTTGCATCTGAGCATTTTCAGCAGAATCTGTATTTGTGTTTGCTAAGCTGCTTTACACTAACCTATGACCCATTCGAGCGTAAAAGGACACCTAAGTCGATGGATGAAACGGTGGTGTGTCTGCACATATAAAAACAACTTTGCACATGGCCGTATTTTAACTTTGTTCCTAGCAGCCCGTCGCTTATTTGTGTCCATTTCTTTATTTGTGTTTAGAAAGATGAAGAGGTTTTTGTGTTTTCTTAGAAATGAACCCACCCATATCCAATACACGCTGCCATCTAGTGGTTGTTTTAATGTGATGTACCTCCTTTTTGTTAGGGTGGTGTTGGTTAGTCTGCTGTACAATCTCTGAGACCATCCATCTGTTTTTATATCGGTTTTGTTTGTTTGTTTGTTTGTTTGTTTGTTTGTTTTTTGTTTGTTTTTTGTTTGACTGTTGTAACAGGTAAAAAAAACAAAATATTGCAGCATTTGAACATTGTTGTCTGGGTGAAAAAATCCCCACTTTCACATTAATTAGGACTGCATGAAAGAATATAAGAATATATGAGATATATATGAGATAAAGATGCTCCTTCGTCTACACGAAGCCTCAAATTGATTTAACTGTTGCTGATCAGCATAGTTTATTACTTATCATATTTAGCCAGCCAATCAACTTTTTGGGAAGTGCTTCCCTGAGAAAGAAAGTGAAATATGTGCAGCCTATCAGCTTCAGGGAAAGAATAGCCTAATCGTGTGAATGAAAATAACCCAAGTCCTCCTTTAATCCCTGCCTATCCCTTTTATCTGAGGATTCAGACCAGTCACAGAACATAGCTGCGCGCCTGCAAACCACCGCGATGCGTTCGATGCCCTGTTAGATCGCTTCTCAGCGCCTGTTAGTTTACATTTATTTTTTTATTTTTTCTATTTCGTCTTAGTTGAGTAGAGTTTCGTTTGCTTGCGGGGGGAAATCATGAGTCGACACGCCAGTGCGCTGTTTTGGATGGCTGTAGTTTTTCTCCCCTCATTGAGCTCCTCATGTCCCTCACAGTGCAGCTGCTTCTTTCACAAGTTAAGCGACGGATCTAAAGCAAGGTAAAAATTATTTCCTTTTGTGTGCACCCTTTAGGTTGAAGAGTGTGCAGTGTGTAAAACTGATTTGATGTCATATTCCCTGTATTCACCTAGTCTGTAAATTGAGGGATTAATTTGAGATTGCTCTTTAATCTCCTTTGCTTGTTACCGAACAATAGGGTAGGCTGCATCTTTCCCCTCAAACTGATAAGTTATTTTTCATTTAATAGATTATTCAAATGTATGCAGTTTTACAGTTATCCATTTCTGTAAACCCTTGTAGGAAAGTGGTTTGTAAATCGTTTCTATGTAATGCCGCATTATAAACAGTGTTCTCTTTGTCTTTCTTGGCAGGAGTGTTCTTTGCAATGATCCAGCGATTGCTTTGATCCCTCTAAATTTCCCCATTGAGACATCGAAAATACGCATAGAGAGGACAGCTATTACACGCATTACCAGCAATAACTTCTACTACCTCAACAATCTGGAGATTCTCTGGATGTCTTTCAACGCACTGAATTCTCTGCATCCCGAAAGTTTCCGGGGTCTCTACAACCTGGATGAGCTCAGGCTGGACGGAAACTCGCTCACCTCCTTTCCCTGGGAGTCCCTGACAGACATGCCCATCCTGAGGCTCCTGGACCTGCACAACAACAAGATCTCCACCATCCCCGCCTCAGCCGCCACGTATATATCAAACATCACCTATTTGGATTTATCCAGCAACAGTTTTACGACCCTTCCTGCTGAGATTCTCACCATGTGGCTGAGTGTGAAACCCTCCCAAGACTCGGAATCCTCCAAACTAATTCTGGGTGAGGATCAAGCTGTGGCATTTTTAGACCGTAGAAAGTTTTCTTTTTAAAGCAGCCTCATTTCAGTGCAGGATTAATCTTGTTAGAGTTATTTTGTGTCAGGCTGCCAGACAAATTCTGCTCTCCTTTATCTCTCGGGTCTGTGCTAACTGACAGGACTATTTCAATCTTGGTTCCTCTGCAGGTCTGCATGACAACCCGTGGATGTGCGATTGCCGTCTGTACGATCTGGTGCAGTTTCAGAAGTCGCCCTCATCGTCCGTGGCTCTTATCGACACCAGGCTAAAATGTGCGGATCCAGAGAACTTATCGGGGGTCTTCTTCACCGAGGCGGAGCTGCAGAGGTGCGAGCTCCCCCGGGTCCACACGGCCGTGGCTCGTGTTCGGAGCTCACTGGGCAACAACGTCCTGCTGCGCTGCGGGACCGTGGGGGTCCCCATTCCCGAGCTGTCCTGGAGCCGTGTCGACGGCAAGAAAATGAACGGCACAGGTGAGTTTTGCTTGTCTAATTCCACATGTGCCAAGATTAGATTAAGCTTTATTTGTGTAAAAGCCCAAATGTCAATGAGATTAGCGTTCCTGCTTTTGTGTCAATCTGTTTAACCCCTGGCTATTTTTGTTTTTCAGTTCAAGAAGAGATTTCAAAGGAAGGCATCATTTGGTCCATTCTCAGTGTGCCTGCCGTCTCTTACAGAGACTCTGGGAAATATTTGTGCAAAGCTACTAATTTTGTGGGCACGGCAGATGCCATTATCTCTCTGGTGATCACAGACTCTATGCGGTCAGAGGAGGCAGTTGGTGGTGTCTCAAAGAGAGTGAAAGGAAAGAAGGCCAGTGGCATTGGGAAAGCAGCATACCAGGAGAAACTCATAGCCAGATATGTCCCCCCACCTACCAGCACTGCTGCCCAGCCCATCATTGAACCACTCAATGGCAAAGGGGTGACTGGGAAGTATGAGATTGAGAGCTACAGCATTTCTGATGACAGCTCTCAAGGACAAGGCAAAGTGTCAGACCCCAAGAAGGTGACGGAGGTGGGTGAGGAGATTTTGAGTAACTTGGCTGCCAATGCCTCATCTTTACAGCAAGCTCCCGAGAAGAGGGTGGTGCGATCGGTGAAGGTGATCGGAGACACCGACCACACCGTCTCCCTGAACTGGCGAGCTCCCACAGCTACAAACGTTACA
Source organism: Menidia beryllina (assembly GCA_013363375.1). Lineage (NCBI taxonomy): Eukaryota > Metazoa > Chordata > Actinopteri > Atheriniformes > Atherinopsidae > Menidia > Menidia beryllina. The sequence continues at coordinate 2,897,420 of JABUIW010000056.1, forward strand.
GAATTCAGCGTTTTGTACGCTGTGTTTGGTGAAAGGGACATGCGCCGCATCAACGTAAGTGCGGGAAGGAACCGAATCACTATCGAGGGCCTCGTCCCCAAAACAAAATACATCGCTTGTGTCTGCGTCAAAGGTCTGATCCCCAAAAAGGAGCAGTGTGTAATCTTCTCAACGGACGAGGCCGCCAGCGCCAGTGGGACTCAGAAGCTCATTAATGTGGTGGTGATAACTGTGGCGTGTGTTATCGCTGTCCCCCTAACGCTGATTGTTTGCTGTGGGGCGCTCAAGAAACGTTGTCAGAAGCTGCTGGGGCGAGAAGCGAAAGAAATGCAGGACTCCTACGTCACGTTTGAAACTCTTGGCCCCGGGGGCAAAGCTAAAGGGATGGAGGGCGAGTATTTGACCCGGCTGACTCCTGATGAATCCAACAGGTTGCTGTCAGCGAGGTCAAGCGTTGATTCAGAGGCCTTAGCCAGGAGTGAAGGACCACCGAATGAGTACTTCTGTTAGAACCAAACCAAACTATGCTTTTTTTTTTTTGGAGCATGCACTTTGTTATGTTGTAGAGCACAAAGATGCTCAGAGACTCACAGGACTCAAATGATCCACCTTTAAGGGCTCTCAGTCAACACTGATGGTTGTGTCCGCGTAGGATTCATGAGATTATTTCTGAGCCTTGTGAGAACAACTTCAACCGCTCATTTGGTGGCAAAAAAATAAAAGGGAACATAAACACAATGACGATGGTTTTAATATGGGTGTACGAGAGATTAAGAGCTATTTTCTATTTGTTTTCCACTTTTAAAGGTGATGTTTCGCAGATAACATTTTCTTGATACCCACAACTCTCATAAACCCAGTCAATTGTTTTTTTTGTGTGTTGGGATGTAACTTCTGCTTTGTGGTGAAGACAAAAAGTGTTTAGAGAACCAGCAGTCTGTTTAGTCTTTTTTTGTATGTCAGTATGATGTTAATGTGCCAGGTTACCTGTTGGCTCGGAAACCTAAAAAACTATTAATTTTATAACACGGAATTACTTGTAACCGGAAATATATGTATGTTTGAATGTAATGATTGAAAATAAATATTTTTTTATAAAAATTCATGCCTATTGGCCTTTTCCCTACCATGCCAGAGGAGTAGCATTTCTCCATGTTATTTTTAATGGAAAGCTGTTTTTATCCCCCATTTTAGCCATCCAACAATCACCATGACATTTCCAGCTCTTTGAAACATATTTAATCTTTTGGATATGTTGAGTATGAGTGCATCTATCTGGGCTTACATTAAAAAAAGTCTACCATGTTATTTATTGTGTTTTTTCAGGGAAATATATCCAAGCAGACAAGACTAAGACATTTAAAAATGTACTCCAACTTGGTCTCTACAAATGATGAGATATCTGAGAGGTAACCTACATTGCCAAACATCAGGTCAATCCATCTGCCACTTAAATAAAAACTCTGATTCCATTCAAAATCCATTTGAGGAGAATCTTTCCAAGATTGAATCTCAAAGCTGGAGACATTTTATTTACCTTTACTCACTTTATATGCTGACTCGGCCATTACCAACCTGACAGACAAACAGTGTTCAGATTATTGAGGTCAGATTACAGTCCTTTCCAGACATCTGTCTCTGTCTCAGTGCTGCACTCCCTCCCAGCACCGTTAAGCCCGGCGGACTCCGGCCCACTTAACACAGATGGGTCTCCCGCTACGTTGGTGCTGCAGCAGGGGACAAATGAATTTAATCAAACTGACAGAAAGCATTTCAGGAATATATGTGACTTTATTCATGTGCGGGGGATTTATAAACTCTCCTACTTAACTTTGTAGAACAACTACCAAAATACTTGGGTGTTTTTTGAGCTGATGGTAATGTTTTCTGGACAATGTAGACCACCACTATAAATACACCTTCCCAAGTCTCACATGTCATTTGATGTCTTAAGCATTACGTCAATGAAGATTAGGGTAATAGGCTTTCTTTCGTGCAGTGGATAGGCTTGTCCTGCCCTCAGAGGCCTATTTCACATGCTCATCCAGGAACATGGATGCCTTTTGTGTCGCATTTGGTATCTCTTTGGTGTTTTCTATCATTAAACCTGGATTCTCAACCTGTCTGTCAGGTTGTACTTGCACAGATGATAACCTGGGCAGGTAAGTCACGCTAAATCTATAGTCGCCCTTTAAAGCTGGTCATGCGGCAATTGTGACCTTGTTTTGAACAGCTTCAATGGTACATTAAGCGTAAGCTGTAATAGCAAAATGTTTGAAAGCTTCTAATGTGATCAATGATTTGGGGTAAATGCTGCACGTACTACATGAGAAGCTAAATACAGATGAAAGACTGAATGCATCTTCAGCTTGTCCTGACAACGAATGTTCTGTCTCTAAATCTAGATCTCTGCTATGTATGGAAACCTCCATGGGACGAATCCCAGAGGACATCTCTCATGACTTTACTAAAATTCGAATTGAAAACAGCCACCTAACTGAGTTGCCTCGAGGTTCTTTCTCTCGAGTTAGTGGCTTGGAGTTTCTCTGGCTGAATTTCAATGAAATCACCCTGATGAACATCAAAAGCCTCGAGGGACTTGGTAACCTGACTGAGCTGAGGCTACAAGGTAACAAGCTTACGTCCGTACCATGGACGGGATTCCAGGACACACCTAAACTCAAGATTCTGGACTTGAAGCACAATCGACTGGATGTGCTACCAGAACATGCTCTGAGACACTTACCTGCACTGACCTATTTAGATTTATCCTCCAACCAGCTTAGCATTATATCAAAAGAAGTTTTTATTAATTGGCCTCTGTATCAGTCGGCAGAGAAAACATGGGGGAAAGAAGGCATAGTGTCTAATGTAGTTTTGGCACTGCATGACAACCCCTGGTTATGCGACTGCCGCCTCAAAGGCTTTGTTGAATTCATTAGGGAGGTCAGTCCTCCCATCATTCTGATGAACTCGTACATGGTGTGCTCAGGCCCACCTTCCAAATCTAAGATGTTTTTCCACGAGATCCAGTTAAAAACATGCATGAAGCCAGTGGCCTCGGCCCCACAGACAAACATCACTCTGCCTCTCGGAGCAAACGCAACCCTGACATGTGTGGCCCAGGCCAGACCAGGCCCAACCGTGCAGTGGATGTACAGCCTGAAAATGATACGAGGATTTGCCGGTGAGTTTCTGCTTTATCACTACCATCCATTTTGGCACTTTTTGGGGTACACCTCAAAATATTGTAGAAACACTGTCTGACTGTCCTTGGTCAAAGAAACCAATCCTCAGATTTATGTGCAGTTTTCCCAAATGCTGCTTTTGTCCGTTTACAGCTGCGCAGACTCAGATCGATGAGGAAACGGTCTCCTCCCAGCTGGTGATTCCCTCCATTCACATAGCAGACAGAGGACTCTATACCTGCATGGCTAACAATTTCATTGGAAACTCCTCTGTCAGCATCACACTAGACATCAGCACCTACAACTCCTCCATTCCTCTTCCTCCACCTGTCCCTATATTGTCCTCCGACAACAACGTCCACATTGATATCCGCATAGCCAAGCAGACAGTTTACGGCATCACCTTGGAGTGGTATGCAGCCACAGAAAACCCTGCAGAAACATGGTTCACCATCCACTTTGGCAAGTATGATGCACCCAAGAAAGAGATGATCTACATTGGCCCTGGCATCAACAGCTACTCAGTCAGCGATTTGCTTCCTGTAACTAAATACGAGGTGTGTGTCACTCTGAAGAACCACCCACCCCGGGAGGGCCAGTGTATTTTGTTCGTCACAGGAAGCGACATGAGTGAGCTGGAGCAGAGAGAAAAGCTCATTCACATAATAGTCATCGTGTGCGCCATGGTGCTGGCTGTGCCAGCTGGTATGTATGCGTGCACCACAGAGGCCAGGTTCCCCTGCTTGGACCGCTGCATAGATCTGTGGAGGAAGCGAAGGATGCATGGAGATAACCTGCAGGGACCAGACAGGCAGGGCACCTTCGACAGCCTGCAGGCAGCCAGCGATGAAGCCTTGTGCAGGGACTCAAAGGAAAAGCAAGTAAAGAGGCGGAAGTCTGAAGATAGGGGCAAAGGAGGAAGTGCTGCTCATCTGTACTAATCTGTACTAGTCAAATAATGTACATTTACATTCATTTCTAAATCATGTCAGTTTTAAATGTAGCTCCATTTCGTGCCTCTTCTCTTCCTTTTCTTATGGAGCTAACATGACATTCTAATATAACAAATTTAGTTTGATTAAATGTTTAGAATATTGCTTAAAGATTTAATGATGCTCTTATAATGAAATGTTGAAAGAATGCATTGGCACAAACTTGATCGATTTTGAAAGAAAATATAGTCCTTCAAAATTAAAATGCCTTTCTTCCATCTCATATGGAGAGTGTTTTATTTAAGTACAAAAAGAAGTCTATTTCCATTAAGTCTATTTTTTAAGTTTTTATACAGCACTAGTGATTTACTGTGGATAATACTGTTCTCAGACAACAATGTATGATTTTCTATTTATATATATAAACGTACTTGTCTTGTATCTTTGTAAGTCACTTTGGATGAACTACTAAATTCTAAATTCTGAGTGTATATCTGAAATTTTATGCAAGTTTATAGGTGTTGCACTCATGGCTGAAATGTTTCACTGTATGCACTCTACAGAACCTAAATATACGGTCTTGTGATAAAATGAAATGTTATTGATGTGGATTAAAGAGAAAGCAAATGCAGAGACTTACAGAGACCTCCAGTACAATCACTCAAAGGATTTGTTACATAAGGAGCGTTTCCTCATGAATTTATACATACGCCATAAGCAGATTAGAGTGATTTTCTGTCTGAATCCCAGTCAACAGGGCATGATATTTCCATTTAATGACAACTGCAAACTCATTGTGTTTGCACAGTAAATACACAGGTTAGGTCTGTGAAGTGTGAATGTAAGTATGAAGAACAGAAGTATATTATGTTTTACAATGTTTTTTGCTGCACAGGTTCTCAGACACTTTACTGATTACAAGTTAGATCACAAAACTTTACACAAATCTATTTTGATATTCAAACCCTATTTAGTCACTTTTCTTATTGGGCTCTATTGAGAAAATGTCTATTTCAGATACATGATTGAATTAAACAGTTTTGGCACAATGACTTGTATTACAGATACTTTAAAAAATCTGCTTTATTCTGTCCTCCTTTTTTAAAATTGTCTATCAGAGCACTCTGTAAACCCAGATTTGAAAGGATTTTATTATTTATTATCATTATTAATATTACATGTATTAACTATTCATATAAAAAAAATAAGAGGAAAGTGAAAGGCATGTTTAGCCCTCAAATGAAAATGATGAATTATTGAAATGTGGAGGCACAGAAAAATGCCCAAATCAGATCAATAGATTTGAAAACTGAAGGATTTCCTCATTATTGACCTATATAATTGTTTAATTAAATAAACATGTTTTAGAATAAAATGGAATACAAATGAAAATATTTTCAAATATTTATTTAAAATCAAGACAAAGTACAAAGACGGTACAAATATGTTACTTAGAAGAACCAGGCATGTGTAATTCATGTTAATGATATATAATTGATCTTAACTAATTTCAGTTAGTTAAGATATAGTTAGATCCCAAATGTTTGACACATATCCTATTTTCAAATATGTCTCTACATATAAACATTTATTTGAAATGTCCAAGCAAGTTACTAACACATAACAATGCGATTTTTTCAAGCATATAACTAATTGCTGCCAGATACATCCCATTTGTGGGTTTGTCAATGGGTTTTTAAAATTTTTATCTTATAGTTACTGTTTCACATAACACCTGAAATCTTATGTACATGTCTATACATACATATATATGTATATGTATATATACATATATATGTATGTGTAAGCTTTAAAATAATCCAAATAATTCAATGCTGTACATTTTAAATTGACCCATGAACATTTATATAAAAGCATTTCTCTATTAATAAAAGCAGGCTTGTGTTACTACAGTGGCACATTGTAATCATACAAATAAGCAACTTCTCAGCTTTGAAGCAGCTGATGTAACACAGTAAAAATATCAACACAGAGGTCTTTTAGCACTTCATCATGAGCTGTCTGTCTTTCATGAACACGTCATCCAGGTGCGTGCTCATATGAGCGAGAATTCTGGATTTACGCTTAAAAATCCTACACTGTGTTGAAAACACTGCCGGGTTGTGAGCACTAACCTTTTCAGGAAGTGTTGTAAATGTCTTATACACAGTAAGTCTTTGTAGTCTTTTCTGTGGACAAAGCATGAGTGATGCAGGGATGCTTCTTGCTTAAGATGATGTAATCCTCCTCAAGATGGCGGTGTGGTCCTTACCGAAACAAGGCCGACTGCCGTTCAGCCCACGTTAATGTCTCATCCTAAGACATCATAATCTGTAAACCTTCAGTTTTTTACAGTTTACTCGAATGCATGATCTTCCAGATCATTACATGGAGTTCAAGATGGGTTAAGAGCAGTAGAGCTGTCAAAGAATGAGTCAGCTTGCGTAGTTTGCGTTAATAATAACCTTGGTTGTTCTCATTGATTTTCTGCTCCAGCTTCATTTTAAGCTCAGACACTAAAGCAGAGCTGATGTTTCCCTCTTTGCGGCGGCCAGATTTTGCCTTCTTGGAGCCTTTGGTAGCCAGTGCACCAGATATCGTCGGGACTGCCCTGGGCCTCTCCATGGGTCGCGAGTTAGATGGAGGTGGAGGAGGCAGACAAGGAGCAATAGGGGGTGGAGGTTTTGGCCGGAGGGTGCTGTTGTTCCCCTGGGGGGTGCTCTCTGGATCACTGACGAGGAATTTGTCGGCAGGGCTGGTGAACCTGATCACGGGCATCCTGAAGGTCCAGGGCTGATGGTCCCTGGGTCGCTTCTTAATGATGCGTCGTGTTGGCATGATCCTGTTGGACTTTGAGTTGCGCATAAACATAGCCGTAGAGATCATGACTGTCACTCCTACTAATACTGTAATGATAAAAGTGACCATGCCTAGAGCTTTCAAAGGATTGTCCCTACTTCTCATTAAAAAGGCCGCCATAGGCCCCTTGAGAGGAGTCTGTAAAAGAGCACAAATAGAATCATTTGAATTTATATTCAATCCTTTAAACGACATTCGTCCAAAGCATGTAAGCATGAGAAATGGATGCACAGAGCACTGGCAGAGGAGGCCCAAACATCTCTATCAGTTATTCACACACACACATACACTTAGTTATCTTTTTTTCTCTTTTCTAAAGTATGCGACTACTGGCGCGAAGCTAAAAGCTAGGCACAACACAGGTTGTTGGGAATGCGTCTGGCAGTGCTGTGCTTTATGGTTTTGTTTGTGGATGATTAGGGGTGAACATCAAGGATGAACGTTCATGGAACCACAAAAGAGGTGTTTGTGGGTGGAAATTGAGAGTAACAAAGTGACTTGAAAAGTCATGCTCCAGTTAAGAGTTTAGATTATAGAATTTATATATTCCATTCTGTAGAAAAATATACATTACCAAAGTATTCAAGTAGTCAAGTATATAAAAAATATTTAGAAAATAATGTTCTTTCTTTTTAAGATTGCCCGATCCAAAAAACAAATTCAGATAAATATAATAAAAATGTTTCTTCCTTTTTTTCATAAAATGTGCTCCAGTACTCTCTTACAGACAACAGCCAGCCGAAGCTCTCTGCTGAGCAGTGAAGACGATGCTGTGTCTCATTTGACTCTGCGCACCACTTTTATATAGTTGCTCTCAGGGTTGATTCTGGATTTTTTCACTGCATGACAGTACAGGATTGTAGATATGCAGACTGTCAGTAAAATGAAGGATGTGACAATGCTGACACAAATTCCAAAGACCGTCAGCGGACGCTTGCTTAGGCCCATGAAGTATGAAATAATTCGACCTTTGATCTGTAAAGCACGATACACAACACAGAAACAGAACCAAAAACATTGAGTCATCATGAATATGACAGAATGAGTGCATGGTAAAAAATATAAAAAGAGAATTATGAATTGATACTGAAAACGTTAACGTATTTGAAGAGTAAAATGTTAAAAATATGATTTTAAACGATCAGGCACATCGTTAAAGCACACATCAATCAGATCAAATAATTTGTGTTTTTTTAAGTGTTGATGTCTCTTGTCTAATCCAACAGGCTAAATAAAAGGTTGGGTTCCAGCTTTTCATATTAGTTTGTCATGGGGATACGCCTCCAAAAGAGGTAAACAAGATTTCTTATATTGTAAATGAGGAGCTGAACCTGAAGCCTTGAATAGAGCTTTATATAGAAGGCCCCAAAACTATCACAAACTGACCCTGCACAGATGTGGGCTGCCCAAGATGCTTTCAACTCTGTTCTTGTCCAAAAGGTTATCAATGAATTGTATACTAAGCAATGTTAGAATCTTATGAAAGAATACTAAAATAATACATTTTAAGGTGATAAAAGTTCCCTGTCCCATTCTTTTTATCCACCAACAGGCAACCTGTTTTATCCTTTAAAGAAGCTGAGGCAGGTGAATGGATGAAGGCATGCTGACTTCATCTACAGTAGCATGGCAGCTAAACCTATTGTCTAATAAATAAAAAATCTGTCTACTGCTCAGGTGTGCAATAAGAAGCGCTGCAAGCAGGGTGCAGGTCAGAGAAAGTCTTACCGCCTCTGTGATGTCAATGTTGACCACAGCGGTCGTACTGAAGGATGGAGAGCCTCGGTCCCTGGCCTCGACAACCAAAGACCACTTGCAGTCTTTCTGCTTGGTGATGTTCTGCACAATCTCCATAGACTTTATGAAGGGCTTCAGTTTGATCTCCCCAGTGTCTGCGTTGATGTCAAAAGCGTTGTCGGGATCTGCTTTCATGATGAAATACTCGATGATGTTGTTCGGAGACTCCGCATCGTCATCCACTGCCTATACAACGCGACAACTTATTTTAGGAAATCAAATACATGGCCAAATCATTTGCATTGACACATTTAAGATGCTGAGATTATGTTATCTTTACTTTTTGGTGCATTACTGAAGCAGAAATGTCCTAATGGTCATGAAATATAGCTCTGACTCTCACTGAAATATAAAGAAAATCTTGGGTGGGGCGTCCAGATTGAAGCCAGCAAGAAACACATTGCATGCTGACATGGCTTTTCATTCATATTGCTTTTTGTTGTTTGATCATGTATTGTATATGACAACAATCATTTCATAAATGCTAGAAAAAAAGGCCACCGCAATTTAATCTCCAAAACAGGAGTTCATTAATTTAAGAAGACAAACTCCTCCAAAAACTCATCCAAAATTTAATTTAGCAATGAAAAGCTGCTTGACAAAAGACTTGCTTGAATATTTACTGTTTGAAACCATTTGTTTTCAGACAGTTGAGATGATAATGAAACAGTACGATATACCTCTACTTTGACAGGTGAACCAATAATCATGGTCTTCTCCAGGAGCTTCTCATCGAATTCCGGAGAATGGTCATTCATATCAAGGACGGTGACGAAGACTTCTGCCAAGCTGTACTTGCCCTCAGAATCCTCAGCCTTGACGTAAAAGTTGTATTTTGATCGGACCTCCGCGTCCAGGCTGGTCCAGGGCTGCGTGGAGATGAGGCCTGATGAGGGGTTGATGGTAAACCTGCCGATAAGATCAGACAATGCATGAGTCACAGCCACATTTGCAGCAAAATGGAGGCATCCTTCATGTACCAGAAGGAACATGAAACATATGCTTCCATAAAGAGGATTATTAATTTGACCATGTCTTTCTTCTCGAGACAAATGGTCCATGACTGCTACCCCCCGCCTCCCATTTTGTGACTGACTGTTCCAAGTTTCCATTTTTAAACAGAAAAATGGTGCGACAGTTTTAATAATTAGATAAATATCGCAATACGACCTTTAACAAATACATTCAATGTTTTCTCAGTGCTTAGTTGTTGAGCATTGGGCATGCTGCCATCTTATCCAGCTGACTTTTCCGTCTCTGTGAAAATTCACAAGTGAATCTGTTAACTTTCACACAATTAATTTGAGTTTCTGCCTGCAGACAAGCATAAATTTTCACTTTTCCCCCTGCAGCCTGCTGCCTTGCTCTTCAAAGCAACCGTTTCTGAGGCTTCAGCTGTCACATTGCATGTTAATTGGCTCTGGCTATGTGAAAGGGGCCAGGCTATCTATTTTTAACCCTTCAATCCAATTAGAAGATTAGCCAGCATCTTGCAGCCATTTTGAAGAGACCTGTTTTGTGCAGCCAATCAAACCTGTTCGCCACATTCCTGTTCTATTAAAGACACAAAGATTAATCAGACGATTGTCCTCCTGGCTGAGTTTACCAAACAGTCTTAAGTCTCACCTCAAAAATAACTTTTTGGTCTGTGAATTGTATTTGATGGGAGAAGTAAAAATGTGTCTGATGGAAGCTAAACTGGCAGGCGCTGAGGCTTTTTACTTACAAATCTGATCCCGATCCATAAATTGTGTATTTGACTATCCCCCAAGGCCCTGTGTCTGGATCATTTGCCTAAAAAAAAAAAAAAAACAGGGCAGAGATTATATGCAAAATACTGTCAATGCTTCTGTTCCAGTGTTTGATAAATGTACATAGATTTACAAAATGACACAAAGACATTACAGAAATATGTGCATAGTTCTTTGTCACTAGAGCTGGCAGTGGATAACCAACTTAGGTCTTAAGCTTTTGTATGGAGTTTTGAGAGGGGATATAAGGATAGATCACCTTGATTAAACTGTGTAAAGAAGTAAACATAGCAGGTAGATTATTGCTGTGTGTGTAATGGAGGCATGCTTTCATCTAATGAACTTCACTTAACAAAATGCATCTATTGAGTGTATTAATCAAATAACTACTCTGTATGTGTTGAAGCTGAGCTTTGTCCTGACTGACTCACTTTTACAGAAACAACACTAGAGCCTCCCGGGGAATTCTCTGGCACCCTGGCGATGTAATACTCTGATGTAAACGTGGGGATGTTGTCGTTTGTGTCCAGCAGGTTGATCACTATGTCGGCCGTAGCGCTGAACCGCTCAGGGGTGTCAATCTCAACTGCCAGCAGCTGCAGAGAGACACAAACAAAGCGACAGGAATAGAACCGAAATGTTCAGCCGATTACTCAGTTAATTAGAGTAAGCCAATCTCAAAATAAAAAACAATTGGTAAGAATCTAAAAAAAAGAGCAGCCACTTGAACTAAGCTTAAACAAATAATTGTGAACTGCATTTCGCCATTCGGATTATTGTGTTTATATTTTGATATTTGAAAACATACATAGAAAGCTCACTCGAGGATAACTGAGACTGGTTGGCATATAAAAACTTCAGGAGTGTTTATATTGATCAAGCAAAGTTTTGCATTGAGGGTTTATCCTGTTAGTGAGCCCAAATACAACCCGTGCTGCTTGATTCTATATAAATCATCAATCATACAAAAAAAGCTAATTAAGATATTATATCGCAGAGATTACATTTTACTACTGCCCATTTCTTTGACATTCACCATCAGCAACCAGTTTTTACCTTAAAAGAAAGGGTTGATCCCTTTTCATAGTCGATGCCAGATGTGTCCTCCACAATGATGGTCACTTGAGCTTCATTCAGGACTGTCTGGGGAACCACTCGAAGCACTCGGTTGGGCCCCACAAGTCTGAGCTTAAATTTAGCGTTAGCTCCCTGTGAACAAGTGGACGTTCAGAAAGAATAAATTTAGCCGCCAACATAAATGCCTGAATTTCAGAAATATTAGTAAATTTGGTTATATATTGCCAGATGTTGAGAAAATATATGATAGCAAAACACTGCTATAAGTACAAGTCCATTGTTTATTTACCAGCATGTATTTTATGGTATTTATAGTACTTTAAGATGAGTAAAAAAAAACATTCACCACTGATAATCAATTAAATGTGGGTATAATTTAAGGAGTATATTCACCTGATCAGAATCATTGACAGTGATCTTAAAGCCTCGGAGGATTTCCCCTGCTGGTGGATGCTCATACATTGTCACTTCAAATTTGCTTTGAGGTCCATTTTCTCCATAAAAAGTAGGAGGATGGTTGTTGAGATCCATCACTCGGACCGTTACGGTTGTGATGTCATAGTCCAGCATTTGGTCATATGGCCCAACCTCTGATGCCTGCATTGAAAAATTACACAGATCAGCACATAGAGAAACATTTTTTAACCGTAATTAAATGAATTCCCAGTGAAAATGTAAACGAAGATGAACAGATGAAGATTACCTTGACTTTAATTTCATAGAGTTCATTTCTCAGCAGAGATGGGTGCGTTGTCAGAGTGATGCATCCACTGGTGCTATTTATGTCAAAAACACCATCACTGCCTGCAGGATGGAGACAGAAAGATTATGTATGAAATTGGATAATGTTGTTAAAATTACCGGCAAATATATATTATTTAAGTTAGCTTTTCGATTATTTTTTTTCTGGTCTTTACCATTCATAATGGAATAATGGATAGGGTTGGGATTGCCTTGATCGCCGTCTTTGGCATACACTGTGTATATTTCAGAACCCTAGAAATAAAATAAAACATAGTTTTATTGTCTCTTAACAAAAGTAACAATGTTACATCCGTGCTCGGAGAAAAATAAGGTCTTACAGGAACTGAGACTTCATAGATGTAACCAAAGTATGGCGTTCCAACAAATGATGGAGGCATGTCTTGAGCATCAAGGACATTGATGGTGACCGTCGCTGTGGCGGTCAACACTTGGTGTTTTCCCTTGTACTTTCCTCCTCCATCCTGGAAAAACAAATGTCAGGAAGGAAACTTAAAACACTTTCATTAAAAAATGCATTCAAAATTACACATGGTTAAATGGCTTTAAAATGTAAAAAAAAAAAAAAAAACTTTCATGCTTGGAAACAAATAACTGTCATGAATGAAAAAAAAGAGGCAAGGAGAATCAAACCAATCAATTAAGGAGGTCCACTTTTGCTTGGATATACAACTAAATTGTTTTGTGTAGGGTTTAAAACGCTCACAGAAGCAGAAACAAACCAAGGTTTTGTCCCCAGGATAAAATATAAAAGTAATTTTATATCAAAACATTTTTCATTTTTACAAAACTATAGAGGTCATCTCCAACTGAATAACTCAACAAAGTTGGGACAGGATGAAAACACACTGAAAAAAGCTGTAGCACTGTAGAGCTCAACTACTTAGGTTAAAACACTCTATTCGAATGATTGAGCAAGTCCTTTACTCTGTTCTTAGATAAGGGATGTTAAAATTTGTACCCCAAGGGCTGCTGTCCAGCATTGTTAGATGTTTCCCTGAGTGAACACACCTTTTTCAGGCTAAAAGGATCTCTTCTCTTTATGTGACCCTCTTTCAATGGTTCAGAGAAAATGTAAATGTCTTACTTGAAATAGTTTGATGAATCAGGTGAAAACAGTAGATACTGTCAATCAAAGAAAATCACACTAAAGTATTTAGGTTGCAGCCGTGACATGAATTGTTTGAACTGTCAAATTCTAATGAAAGTAGCCTCTGACCTCCTTTTGATTTTTTTTTTTAGTGACAATTGCTTCTGGCTGCCAAATTTAGGGGGTGTCCACAGTGACGGTGACTGTTTCCATAAAGTTGAGAATTCTTAGGTAAAACGCATATAACTTTTGTTTTGCTTTAGTTCCCATTTGTAGAAGGATAATTTACATAAAAAAATACATTTTTTGAGTCGCTAATTTATCTAATCAGCATGAAATAACTGGAAAATTGTGCAAAGTAAAGCAAGTTTTTTTATGCATTTAAAATAGTGAATTAACTGAATTCTTCTTTTTGCAATTGTGTGCCGATGCCATGCACCATTTTACACTAAAGCTACCTAAAAGAAGTCTGATATGGCATCGGCCACACTTACTCTGAATGCTGAAAAAAGGTGAAAACAAGCATACGCAATCTAACTTTTACTCCAAGTGATAGGAGCACTGGGAGCAACACTTTTCAAGACTTTACCAGTGCAGCTCATTAAAAACTTGGCAGCCTGAAACAGCTGCACAGCTTTCGAGGTGTGCCAGAATAAACATGTAAAAAACAACACCAAGTGAGAGGTTTTTGAGGGCATACTGCTGGGATTTCTGTATGTATATATTTTCTCCATTAAAATAAAAACACAAAGCTAAAATTGTTCACGTTTGAGACCCTGTTGGTTTGCATCTAAATGCACAAACCGCCTAAAATATACTGCTTAGGGGACGCAAGAATCTAAAAAATGGTGGAACTCCTAAGAATGGTGACGTCTCACCTTTGCAACCACAGTCACAAAATGTGTTGCTGTGGTCTCGTAGTCCAAAGTCTCGCCAGGTTTCACTCTGAGAATCCCACTGTGTCCATCAATGGTGAACTTGGCAAGTGCAGAATTCTAATGGAACAAAGCGTCAATCATTTAGAAAGACAAAAACAGTCATGAGCAATCAAGCTAATTTCACATCAACCTCGTGCTGCATAGTTTTTCCCGACAGTCGATGCATCAGCAGCAGAACTCCTGCGCTGTCAGCTGTTGCCCTTTACCAAACCTAAGCTCTTATTAAGCCGTCAATGCCTTGCTCAAATGTAATTTAAATTTAATCTACTAAAGTAACACCATTTCCAGACTGCTATCTGGCATGAGATTAATCTTTCCCTTCATGTGCTGCCCTATCACTCGAATGCCCTTCTCCTCCCTCCACATGGCAGAGCAGGTCCAAGGATGACAGTTTGACCTAGGGTCTTTGTTAGTTTCCCATCAAACCAGCTGAAATCATCACAATGAGAGTAACAGTGAATCTGAATAGAACATGTTTCTAACTGAAATGGACTGTGGACAAAGGGGAAAGCCTAAAGCAATAAAAAGAGAATTGCAGAGAGAAATGGTAACGGTGGGGATAAACCTGTTTGGCAGATTTCAAAATGGGGTTCCAGGGTGTGAGAGGTAAGAGGCCCAAGCCATGAAGAGCTCATAAGTGATTAGTCAACTCTGACACTTAACTCTGAATTAAACTGAATGACATGTGCACCTAGGCTGAAAAAGCTTTGGCCATTTGAGCCTTGGCGAACTCAGGTCAGTTTTCTCAACACGTGCTGCATCGAAATCCTCGTTGCAGCCTCTTGAAAGAATAAAGACAGTATAGACAGCTCAGCTGAAAGAATGTTTACAATTTGAGTATTTGTTTCCCGACAGATTATGCATTTACGCAACATTTCACTTGAGCTTCCACATCCACACTTGTGAACTCGACAACTGTGTGGCTAAAACAAACCTCCCATGTTTCTCATAGCCACGGGCGGCATAATCTGTATTCATTGGCACAGGCTGATGAAGAAAGTTGTTGACTGTCAGGTTCACGGCTGTGCGTCATGTGAATTACAAATGAAGCTGTAAAATTACCTGAAGGTAGTATGAAACACTGCCTCCTGAACCCAGATCTTTGTCCACCGCATGGACTCTGTAGATGCTGCTTCCTGGAGCTGTGTCCTGGTAAAGAGATGATATTCGATCATGTTAAACACCGCTTTAATTTCAGTGATAATACTGCTTTTGACTCAAATGTGAGACCGAACGTGTGTTGTTAAACATGATTTTAAAAAAATATATTACTGCACCTCTGGAATATCAATGATAAAAGGCAGGTTTTGAAACTCGGGTGGCTCGTCGTTTGCGTCGGTAACAAACACTCTGACAGTCTCAACAACCTGACAAGAAAGCCAAAGGCATGCATCAAATGTCAGTGATTTGAGGCCTACTCTCTTGTCGAGAGAGAACTGATTGACGAAGTGATCGAAAAGTAGCGTTATTATTTGGGGTATTTTGTGAAGCCCAGATTATAAGCATTAGAAATGTGTAAGACTTCACCGGTAAAATAGGTTCCTTCTGTTTTTATCCAGCGGATATCTTACAGTTCATACAGTAAGGAGGGCTTTTTGTTTAACTTTCTTTTCTTAAATCCACAGTGCTATAATGATGAAGAGTGATTTTAGAATAATCTATTGTAAAACAAACAGTTAAACAAGAAATATATTATCATTATATTATAGTCAGGAAAAATATACCTTATTGCGTCCATCTGTTATGCTCACAAGCACAGAGATTTCGTCTTGTTTCTATAAAAGGAAGATCATCATTGTCACTTTTGGCTTAAATGTTGTTTTTCTTTCAGATAAAGAGTCCAAAAGGCTCACCTCTCTGTCGAGTTCCTGAATCAGAGTCACGTTTCCTGATTTGGGTTCCACTCGGAAATATTCTGCGGAGCCCTTTTCAAAGGTGAGACCGAATCGTACCGGATCCCCCTCAGGATCTGTACCATTCAAGATGTAGAACTGTGTTCCTGTTACGAAAAACGCACAATGAGAAATGTGAAGAGTCAAATCTAACGAAAACGTGGTACGTACAACAAAAAAAAAAAATCTGTCTCTGTATCCCCAGTGCTCAATATGTTCAGTAGTAAGGGTGGATGAGCCACCGCCCACAATATTTTCTTCCCATAGTCTTGACGCACGTCACAATCCTGAAGGTATTACAATGATAAGCTTGATCCTCAATACAGGTGTGATAATTTCACACATTGGCTGGTAATGTTTACACCTTTTAAATATGATTAACGTGCACCCAAAAGAGCACCAGGCTTATTTCTGTTATGGTAGAAATAAAGTGTGAATCATACCAACTGGGGTATCCTCAGAGATACTGAATAAAGCCATATTTCCACTCGTGCTGCTGGGGCCATTGTCATAAAAATATGGAGCGTAGTCCGATTGTCCTTCATGGAAAAAACAAATCCCAATGTCATGAGTTATTTGAGCTGAAGTTAAATATTGAGACAAATAAACAAATGTGGGAAAGTAGTGGGTTAACATGTGTGAAACCAGCCATGGTCAAATGGACCATGAGTCTCTTCACTCATTCTTTTCTACTTCTAAAAAACTTTTCTATCATTCAATTTTAACTCAAGACGGTTCACTGACTTGCTAAACAGCAGGAAAAGAAAGCAGGGACACGGGAAACAAATTAGATTAAATAAAACACAACAACATTTGGATTAAATGTTAAAATTCCAGCAAAAACATATTTGCACATTGAATCAAATTAAGTACACGAAGCATGAGCAGAATACTCTACGATGGATCTGTGTGTTAGAGGATTAGTAGATTAGAAAGAGCAAAGAAGTCTTAACCACATGCAACAAAGGAAAACAAAGGACAAACAGGACCCTACCCAAGCTGTAGTGAAGCAGGAGGAGAAAGAGTAAAGCATGCGTTTTCTTGTCTTTCTTCATCCTGGTGCAGAGGTAAGGCTTGGCCGGCTCATGTGGAAGGCTTGGTGGAGGGGAATCGAGCGGCAAGTCTTGTGCCCTTCTGGAGGCGTCTCAGCAGGCTCAGGAAGATGAGGCAGGGACAGATTCTCAGGCACTAATCCAGTGACGCATCCCTTCCCTCCGTAGACATCTTCTGCCACAGCGCTCGCATCCAGTTTCTCCCGGAAAGCCAAACACAGAGCGCAGGCTTCACACTTTGTGGTGCGATCATCACACCTCAGCACTCATGTGACAGTGTGTACATGAGGCTCTGCATCCATGATTACTGAAAACTGAGCTATGCTGTAGTGTTTAAAATTAAATACTTTCAGCACTGCATTCAGTTTACACACTGAAAACACTTCAAGAGCAGGTTTCGGGTGTGTCTGTATTGCTTAATTTTGATATTTTTCTCATGCTTCAATGAGTTTTAACAAACTCCTTGGTTACATTTAGTGGACCACAGTGGCTAAGCTCAAAATGGACTCTCTCCTTGGCAGATCACTAGCCAAGACAAGCCTGAGTTGTACTTACGAATCACTGATGGACTTATAGCCAAGAGGCTTTCACTGGTATTTGCAATTTACTTTCCCCATGAGACCCACTGACCTGTAAGTCAAGAAGCCTCAAGACAAAAAAACATGTGGGCAGTTAATGTTAACAGCCATTGTTTAAAGTGTTTTTAAAGAAACTGCACATCCTGAAACAAAAGATGTTCTCCTGGTATGACTCACCCGTAGCTTAAGCAGATCAAAAACACCACTCAGCTATGAAAAATACATAGACATAACAAAGTGACACTCTAGGAGTGCGATGCGTGTGATGTGTTAAAATCTTGATGACGCCAGTGAAGCATCGTAGCTTTTATTTTTGGACATCATTTCCACTTTGTCCGTGCAAGAGATTTAGCACCTTTTCTATTTCTTAAATGCAGATGAGTGCACACGCAGGTGTCATGCGAGTGCATGTTTGCCTGACATTTGGGTGTAATGTGTCAACGGTACTGACTCATGTTGTGCTGCACTGTGTGCCTCCTGTATTCACAACTGTATAAATAGCCTTTAGCAAAAAATATTACATTCTTCAGGAAGAAAGACTATGATATAAGAAAACGGAGAACATACATGCAGATCAAAGGATCAACCAGCATACAGACATAGAGCAGAATATGTTCTTTTTCAGTGGAGTAATCCTAAATATATCATCCCTCAATACTCAGTTAGCTGATTGCCTGCATTATTTTAATATTAGAGTCCACTAAGTCGACTGAATCCACTTTCATAGTCATAATCAACATCAAAATTTGTGTCTGAAATGATTTATTCCTAGTTAAATAAATGTACCGAACAAAAAACTAAATAATCTAAATATGCAAGAACAGACTGACATTACAGCACATTTAGGTCAGTGAAACAAAAGCAATAAAAAGTGGAAAAAAGGTGACATGATCAGATGACTCATTCTGCACCACGTTCTCTGTAAGCAGATGACCGGATGTCTGTGTTACCCATTTGTAGATGCTGGAAAGCTTGGTATGACCTCTGCAGTGAGCAGAACAGGTTGCTTTGTTGTGCTGTCAGGGTGTTTTTTGGGGGCAACAACACAGATGACTCTTCACTCTGAGCACCCATTGATGTGGACAGATAAGAGGCTTCTTCCAGTTCCCCAACGGCTGCCGTAGCGCAGTGGCCACCGATGCTTTTAGCTACAGGTCACCCGTTAACTCACAGGTCAAACCATAAAATCTGCCTTTTTTTTGCACACTGAGAACCATCAGCAAAGTTTTATCATAGAAACTAAGCAGTGCTAAGTAAAAAGAATCGGGTCTAATTGGTGTTTTGGGGAATTCTACTTGAAAACAGATATGTCCTGGAACAATTTAGTGTGAGGGGGCCATGCACCCTTGATTTTATCTACCCAGTTTTAAAACCCATGGAACTAGACAGCCAGGTTAATATCCAAGCCCCCATCAGTATTTAAAAGCTAATTTTCTCCACTTTCTTACAGATTCTCATCATAGCTGTCATTTATCTCCTGATGCGTCATTGTGTTGTGTGTGTGGCTCATGTGTATTAGACGTGACACAAAAATTAAATTATGGCTCACGGGGCCACTTGTATTCCTGCAAGCAATTTCTTTCCTCATCTCTTTAGTTATTGCTCTTTTGTTCCCACTTTTAGGGCATTTTTATACTCAGTTTGTGAAGCACATATGTCAAATCACTCACATGATCGGAATCTGCTTGGCAGCTGTGCGCTCCACGTGCACACGCCTTGTCCAAACACCTGCATATTTACAGATGTTAGCATCTGCTGCAAGTGCCCTGGTTTGAAGGTTTAATTTTAGAGGAGGAGCCAGATGGTGGACAAGAGGATTACTACGCTAAGCCTTTGTCATCTGCTGCTACACACTGACCGTTTATGGGGAAGTGGGCAGCAGCATGCACCCCCGCTGGTCCCTCAGTCTGGTCTGAACAGCTAAGAATGTGGATAACAAATATTAAAACATGTAAGTAGTTACCTATCAGATTACTTCGGGGCAGGCAGCAGGGCTTTAAAGACTAAACCCCTTTGCACAACAGATCCCTACAATTAGCGTTTATTAGGGTTGGTCTTGCCCGACACTGAACCTCTTTCTATGTAAGAAATCTAAGTAACAGACATCCCTGCTTTCCAGTGAATTAAATTCTTCAAATGCAGCTATGGCGGTGCAGTTGTAAAAAAAAGAAAAAGAAAAAAAACGTATTTACAAACACCTTTATTTCTCATCTGACAGAGCTTGTGCAATACAGCAGCATTTTATAACACTTGACTGTTGGGAGGCAGAGAACTTCTGGTGATAAAGTCTGCATGAAGCATCATGTCAGTTAACCATGTGTACAACCTTTAAATTAGGACACACACAAAAAAAAACCCTTCAACTTTCTCCTCATTTATTGATTGATTCCTTTGTTTGAATTACTGCATTATATGGAAATATACAGAAATATATTTATCATTCGTCAGATCTTCATCCCGATACATAAGTAAAATAACTGAATTGAAGCAGGTAAATACGGCTTTGTTGGTTCTGTGAATGAAGAGCATTCAGCAGTTGGTGTACGTATGGTGAGTTTCTGTAAATCTAATTTTGAACTTTTTTTCCAGAAAAAATAAATAGAAAACAATAATTATACAAACGGGATCTGACGCAGGTAACGTGACAATGACAGACTCTGTGACGCCCCCTCAGGATGGACGACAAACCTCAAAAATGTTCTGAAAGCTCCCTCTCAGTGTGTTATCAGTGTAGTCTTCTTAGGTTAGACTGGCATCATCAAAGCGCAACCCTCAACTTTCTGCACATGCAAAACATTCCTGTTCAAACTTCTACCAGTTGCATTAGTCTTGTCTGGAAAAAGATAACGCTCTATGTACGCTGATGGGAATAAACAGGACTTTTTTTCAGCTCTGTGGAATGAAGAACTGCGCCAGAACTCATCCTGATGTTTACTTCCTTCTGCCTGCGCCGCCATTGGACAGAATCATCACCAGCCTCATGAAAATGTTCAGTGTGTCCATGTAAATCCCCATACACCTGCAGGATTAATCCACATATGAGACAGGCATGTGACGCATAGCCCAACCAACGTCTGGAGAAAAACAAACAGGGAGTCGGAGAGAGACTTACGCATTAATTGGGTCAAATTTCTGCACACCGTAGAGTGGATAGGTCTCAGCCTTCTTGATAACCTTCTGCGTGTCGTACAGGAGGAACATGCTGAATAGAACCAGCCCGCCGTACACGGCGACAGAGTACAGCCCTGCGCCGAATGCAGAGGTGGGCGGCAGAAACATGGACCCTGAAGAGGAGACAAAGCCTTCATAAGACTAACAGCTACAGTCTGTGAGCGCTGAGCAAACATGACAGACAGTCGTTCTCATGTTGGGGAGAGACCCGTCGTCTTTAATGCTCAGAAATCCAATCACGGCAGAAATAGCATTAGTCACGAGTGCAAGATTTCTGTTCTCAGTTACAACCAAATTAGTCATAATTGTGCAGGGCTACATATCAAATATGTTTTCTAATGGAAAGGAAAACATAAGCCCACGCTGGACTTTAACATCCCTTTTTATACTGATAAATTCACCCAAAAAAAATATTTCTGTGTGATGAGTGACCGTTTCATTTGCATAAATCCTCTGGTTTAACTGTGCGAAAAACACTTCCAGTGTGGTTTAGTTTTTCATATATTTAAATTCAAACTGTTGTTTTTCCTTCTTTACACCCTGAAAATGTATTTTGCTGCATGTGACAACATAAAAGAGGATTGTTAGCTGGTGTTGTCAAAAACCGGAAGAACTGATTCGAAAATAAGAGTTCAAAGATAATTCTTAGCCTAGTTTACACACAAGCATTATCATAAACAACTTTCTGTGGCACATTATGTGTAATGCCGAGTCTCAATCTAAGCACCACTCCGGTGTTACAGTTGTAAAACTCACACTTTCAAAATGTTGAAGTAAATACATGGCAATTGAGACAATCCAGACAAGGTTTAAGATCGAAAAATGGATTATACTAACCAATAGAGGAGGCAAACACCACTCCAAAGCCAACAGCCAAAGGCCCTCCCATGTTGAGGAACTTCTCACTTGGAGCACACATGGCCACAGTGGACAGCCCCCCCACAATGCCTGCTGTGTACCAGGCAGCCCTCATCATCAGAGGCCCTCCCAGGAGAGTCAGGGGAGCGATGACAGCGCCCATCACACCTAATAGGCAAATAAAGCAAAAAAAAGTAAACTCTTGGGTTTATTAACAGATCAAACTGGTGCAAACAAGTGAACAGAACAAGCAAAAAGACAACAGCAACCAGTGTTTACGAACAACACAAGACTGCCCTCTACTGTTCAGCCAATGGAACTGCACAGCAGGGTGAACAGGGCTGTGTGAGACGGCGCATTTGGCACCACAAACCTGCATGGAGCATCCAGGCGAGGTGTTTGGGCATCGGGCTGTGCTCATACGAAATAGACCTAACCAGCATCCCTGCACCAATCATTGCTGCAAAGGTTGCTCCGATTGCCTGGATAAAAAAAAACATAAAAGTCATATAAATACATTTATCTTACACTAATTGAAGCACAGACATTCACTAACCACTAACACAGTTGAGTAGTAAAGCTCACCAGCCAGGATCCTCTCATCATCAGACCCATGAGTGCAGGGGTCCTGCTCACAGCCACAGCTGAGAGAGCGGTCAGTCCAACGCTGCCTGCAAAGTACATGTAGGTGGAGTGAATCCTGTCCTTCACGTACTGAGGCCAAATCCTGCAAAGACAACAAAGAGAAGGCTTTAGGATGCAAACTTTCGACTGATCCGGGACTCAAATTGAACTCTTACGAGGTGTCAATTGAAAAGCCTGTTACTCACACAGCTTTCTCAATGGCACCGATCTCATTGGACATGCCAAGTCCGTAGTAGCACAGGGCTCCAAGGCCAACGGCAGCACCTCCAGCCAGAATCATTCTCCCCATGCTGTCAACTGTTGACAAAGCAAAAACGACATTTGGCACGCTTTGTAGTTTTAGATCACTCCAAATAATAAACCTTACCATTTCACGACCATGTGTCATGAAGAAATTTTTTAAAAGTTTTTTGTATTGGTGGATCTTTTATGGTTTTTTTGTATTCCACATTCTTTGATTTCTTAAACATTTTTCATCGTCACTATTGTATCTTACATTACACTGTAAACACAGAGGATTTTCTAACTAGTTCTCTTTTCCTATCCTGTAAAACCAAAGTCAGCTCAAGTGAGAACTACAGAGCAGAGGTCAAAAGCTACAACCCTGACTTTTTGAAAAATGATGACTCCACTGAAGTGTTAAAACATTTACTTTTGATGGCTGTATCTGTTGCTGGTTCAAAAGCTGCTTCTTTGAGCTGTTCCCTGGTGGTCTTCACACGGCGGAACCCAAATCTGGCTTTAGAGGAATAACCCTGCGGGAAAGAAGAACAAAGTTTATAGACGACATAAATAGAGAATTTGAAAGCTGGTGTGTAGAGGCTGTAGATTGTAAAGACAAATCAATGGAAATATGTGAGGATTTATAGAATTGGAATATTCTCAGACTTTTAATAATCAACTGGCAGCAGTTCTGAAAAACAAACTTTCACAATTAATTTAACACTGCAGAAAGTCCAAGGACAAATAAACCACATCAAGCTGAAACAGACACCCCATGACTAGAAAACGTATTCACAATGGCAGTTTTGACAATTAGGAGGAGAGCAATGGACAGTAATGGAGGTTGAAAAAAAGAAAACAGTGTTCTATCATACTCAAGAAAAAGTTAGATTAAATATGTATTTTTGCCCGGCTGGTATCAAGCATTACAGTACCTGCTGTGGCACGAGCAGGGGAGAAGTGGTCTTCAGGGTGGGTGCTCTCAGGCCGGAGGAGCCCTTCGATAGCACGGGACGGAGCCCGGCCAGCGGGAGGGTCCTCAAACATGTCAGCCTCGCCACCAACATGGTCACAGTATCTTATTTACTAGTATTGATCTGAAATAGAAACAAAAATACAGGAAAGAGAACGCGTTAAGTCCAAGTAAAGTTAAGAACCACAAAGCCAAGAACAACTTCAAAGTACTGACAGTAAATAAAGCAAATGAACAGTGAGGTCGCGGCTCATCACGTTAACTCACTGTTAGCTAACGTTGATGGCAACCGCTTAACTACGTGATGAGGTTTGCTACGACTCTAAGATCTTCCGGTTTGACAGCATATAGGCTATCTAAACCAATCAGCGTATAAAATACTATATCACTACAAACCTGAGGATTTAGAAATAAATACACGCTTAGTACCGAGAGCACTGGTCAATATTCACCTTTCGGGAGAAGAGTGCGCAAGTTTCTGACGCAATTGTTTTGCAACCCTCGGATAGACCTTCCTGAAAATTCTGGATTTTTTCGTCATCATTAAGCGACTGAAGAACATGGGAAATGTAGTTTAAAGTTTGCGAGCGTTTTGTAATTCTTTTTATGTGTTCGAAAAGGCGAGAAATTGTGCTTATTAAGCAGAATCCAACACTCGACAAGGAAAATGTCCCTAAAACTGGGGTTAGGGTTGGTGCTACTTTTGTACATACACATTATGTGAAGTAATAACGGTTTTATTATATTATATTATATTATATTATATTATATTATATTATATTATA
>JABUIW010000056.1:2927989-2990228 GCA_013363375.1 Menidia beryllina
GTATGTATGTATGTATGTATGTATGTATGTATGTATGTATGTATGTACATTTTCTATGTGTGCTATTTAAAATATTATTTTATTATTTAAAAGTGTTTGATGAGGACATTAGACCTTTACTGGGATGGAAATTCCATAAAAACAATTGATAAGAGTGGACTTTCTCTTCTCGCCACACTGTTTGTTCAGGCTATGGAAAATACTGCACATCAGGAAGCCTGTTCCCCTGTAGTTTTTTTTTAAAGTTAAGTTATGAGAGCAATAATTAGTGGATTTACCGGGATGACGGGGTTATGATTGCTTTGAACTGGACTGTATCATTACTTTGAATTTACATGACGTCTGTTCTGAGCCTGTGCAATATACATGTAACTAAATCAGTTAAATGAAAAGTAATAAGAGCTGTGGGTTTATGCTGTGTTGAAGTGTTTAAAACACTTTAAAAAAACTTCCATTAGATATTTTTTGTCTCACACTTCCTGTTTTAGAAGCGCAAGCTACTTTTATACCAAAGAAACTTGACCAAAAAAAACAACTTGACTATGAATGCCCATGTCTGATAGAGGAAATACCAGTCACTTGCTAGGTGATTTCTTTTTCATGAAATTAAGAAGTAATGTCCCATGCAAGGGGACGTATTTGTTTCTCTTACCAAATGGCCAATCCGGCTCCAGGTCTTTTCCCCCTATGCAGGGGTAGCTTTTGTCACGCTTACACTATACTGTTATTGGACATTAATGTTTGTATCTGGCCAAAGCTGTGCGCAATTGTCTTGAGGCCTGTAAGGATTATATATATATATATATTGCTACTGGGGGTTAACATTCCAACTGCAGCTGGTTTGCAGGATTGTGCGAGGTTTGTCAGCAGGAATCTGGCTGTTGACACAAGTCTTTTGGCTGGTGCTGATAAGAGGCCCTCGCATTTTGGCCAGCTAGAGCCGTTTGCTGATGTTTCCTTTATGCATTTTGTTTTGTTGCAATAAATCTACTAATTTACGTTCAGTTTGAATCATCTCGTTTTTGAAGGTCAAAAATGGAAATGATGCATTAGTCACCGGAAAACATCCTTGAATTTCTGCATGTTTTAACCACATCAAACAAAGCACAGCACATCCTAAAACCTAAACACGAATGAATATGGCAAATGGAGCAGGTCCAAACAGAAAAAAAGAAAAGTTCTTTGGTTTTTTTGTGTTAGAACTTGCATCTTTGATGCTTAAATTTGAGTCCAGATGATCATTTTCCAGATGAGTTTTCCACAACTCACATGATTTATAGAAATTGTCTTTCTGCTGCATACTTTTAGGAAGGATGAGACATTTGTTACTGCATCTGTGACTCAGCATCATGAATCGGTTTTAATAGTTGATAACATTTATTTCAACTTCCCTTTTATATTGCATACATCATGGCGGGTTCTTACAGAGGGCACACAGACAAAGCAGTTTCTGACCACCGTTTTGAAATGTGCAAAACTGCATCCGACAGGTTGACATTAATTTTATTTTACAGGATGAAACATATTTTTTCTAGTACACCTTTATACCCCCTTCACAGAAAATTAAGGATACAAAGATCCAAAGAAAAAAACAAAAACAAAAAATGAATCATCAATAACATAAGCATAAAGGTATTAATTAAATTATTTCAGCTATACCAAAATTGTTCTCTGATTTCCTCATTTTGTTTTAGTTCCTAATTTCTTCTCTGAAATGAAATGTTTGAGCATCTGGCTCGAACTTTTGGATTTTATCTCTATGAAGGATACTGCACAGGCAGCTGCCCTGACTGTGAGTGTGTTTACCACTCTGGGCCCAGCTATTTCAGTCATCAAAACCAGTAATTACCCAAACTTTGCATATGATGTGGTCTAAGCCATTTCTGTCCACCTGACCCCACCCACATACAGCACTTCAGCATTTCTACAATCTCTTTCTCTAATTCCATATCTTTTCTCATTTATTTATCCATCTACTCTCACACGTTGCAGAGCTTTACTATTTCAGTGCACTGCAAATGTGCTCACACAAATGATAACAAGAGATTATGGCCGGGGTAGATTGGTTGTTCTATTTTTGTCGAAAGTGCTGTCAGGTCTTCACCATTAGCGCCCAAAGTTAATGCGGAGAGGTTGAGCATGCGTAAACTCCTCTACTGGAACGACTTTATGTGGGACATGTGGAGGGTGGAGTCACTGTATGGTTGGGGCAAATATAGAATAACCACTTTCCACTGAATTAAAGCCTTCTCTGCCCCCCTCCTCAGTAGTAAAATGAGGGTATTTAGGTAACCACACCCTCTTGGTCTGTTATATGATGCTTTACCACATCAACCATGAGGGGTTTGAAATATGCAAAACAGCATGATCCAAGGATCTGAATGATGGCATGCTGCAAGATCTGTGATAAACAGGAACGAAATTGAGGTAATTCTGACATGTCGCAGAGATACACATAAAACTTGTGCTGCTGTGGAAGATAATGATGGCTGAGGAGGAGACATAAATCTAAATACACAGCAAATTATCTCCTACTGAGGAATGTAATTCATAAAGCTCAAGTTGTTGCATGCAGTAATGACTGACAGTACGAGACATGGGAGCAGAAATTCTACACACAGGAATTACACCAAGCGGCAGAGTTATATGCAGACAAATTAAGCTGTTTTATTTGGCATGTTGAAGTAGCATATTGATTTTTAACTCTTTTTTGACAGTTTTCCAACCGAACATAAAATCCACACGGGTTGGTTTTCCATCTTCCGGCAGAAGCCGTTACAGCTTAATGTTGCTAAATTCTTCTTCATAGACTTATCTTCATACAGATGCACGAGGCATAGATAATGGTGTTTAGCATCATGACTAAAACTTACCTCAATTACACTATGGTAGAATTTTACATGCAGAGTGAGTATGTGTTTTTTTCCTTATCTTAAGAAAAAATATTGATTTGACAGGAGAAATGGTGTGAAATGACAATCTTGTTTTTCATTAGCGTTTTCAACCTTGAACAGATGAGGACACTTCCCTTACATTTGCAAAAAGGATAATTCTTTGTACCCCTGCAAAAATCTGTAATTTGGTGGTTTGCAGTTTGGGGATCTTTTATTCATTTTCCTTAGTTGTTTTTTCCTATCCAGGGTTGTACCAAAGCTAGAGAATAAATGGTACACCTTCAACAGGGTGCACAACAATATACTGTTCTGCAGTGAGATCAATTAAAGGGACACAGAAATGAACAGATAAACAATATTTTTAAAAACAAAACAGCATAGGATCTAAAATTAAACTTGAAAATCATAATAATTTTCAAAAATTGAAAATCCTCCATCCCCACTCATTACACATGCCTGTGATGTATGTAGTTATTCACAATAAAAACAAGCATATTATCCCATGTGATGAGAAAGGAAACCAGATAAATATGACTATACCATGCTTTTAACTCCATCATATAAGGCTTAGAATGAAATCAAATGGTCACACAGTCTTTCTTTATAAATGTTCATGCCTCTGGCCCCTCATGTGATTTAGATGTTAACCTTGTTTTGTTTTAAACCTCATTTGATCTTATTTATCTTACAGAGAGAAGTGAACAGAAGTTTCATTGTGCTGACCAAAAAGAGCCCTTTTTTAAAATGGGCACAAAGTACTTAGTGTTCTTATTCACTAAGTAATGAGATAACTTTTCTAAGTTATCAGCAGTGTGACATGTAAAGCAATTTCTTTAGATTTTTCTGCTGTTGAGACAGGAAACTGTGGCTGGCCACAGAGTTTTGGAAACCTTCAAAAAACAAGAATGAATGCCTATTTTCTCTGGGAAAATTGACTTGAGATGTGGGCAGAGTCTCAAGTCGTTTGACCATTACAGCCACCAAAATGCAATAAGAAACAAATGACAATAATTAGGAGAGATTGCAGTAGTTTAAGAAAATGCAAAACCGATTTTGCAAAACAATCAGTGGTCTCTCTATGAGGCCACAAGTGTTTTCTAAAAATAATATAAAATTATTCTGCTTTTTTGGGAAGAATGCTTGGTCCATGAAAAACATGCCGGCTAAAAATGAGGCAGCAGCACATGGGAAAAGTGACTTAATGTCCCCCGGTTCCCACAATGAATAAGTGTAAACATCAGAGGCTTTCCATAGTTGAACGGTTGAGCTGAAATTTGGATTTTTTTGTTTGTTTGCTTTCATTGGAACGCCTCTATTATTTTCTGTCCTCATTACTCATGCACAGTCCTGTCAACCCATGTCGTGATAACATAAGGCTGTACACCTTCTCCAAATTTAGATGCACATTTTAGTTTAAAATAACTCCAACATCTCTCGGTTTTGCCAGACTCCTGTGACATTGCTCTTCCTTCAAGCCCCTCCAACACAAACAATGGCTTCATGGATGAGGTGGGGAGAGTAAATATATACTTGGGGATAGGTCAGCAGGTTGGGCAAATAAAACGGATTACCCAGTGCAGTCTTGATTGTGGGTGAAAAGGTGTTTGTGTTATTTCCCTTGTCTATGTGAAAACAAGCTGATTCTGCATTTCAAACCAACACTCAGATGATCCTGTGGGTAGAATTAAAGCCGCAAAATGAATTTCTGAAATGCCAGAAAAATACAGAACATTTTGTACTATCAGCATAATTCTGTGTCTCTGTGTGGCCTGAACCTCATACTCATGCACTGTAGGGGACAACAGAATTATGCAGGGCCATTTTGAGTGCTGCAGTAAATGGAAGTGACACAAAAACGTCACCAGTACAACCAAAAGTCATTCTTTTGTCTTAAAGTTGTATTGCTTGTAGTTGAAATACAGCAAACCTGAAATAAAATTGACCCCTCTGCATGTCTCACCATTTGCATCTTCAACTGAGGTTTATGGAAAACCGCTTCCACAGCTATAATGCTTGAGTCTTTTCTTACATCAATACCTCCTTTTGTGTTAGGACCGACTAGGAGCAAAGCTCTTCCCCATTTTTTTTCAGAGCTACTGAATGGGTCACTCCATTTGTCCTGCTCTGGCTTCGATCCAAAAACAGACTAAGTGCCTCTCTACTGTCACTTCTTGTCACAATAACCGAGGTTTTACAGTTGGGGGGGGCTTTAAAAGTAGGAGAGGGATCAGTAGGGCTAATGAGAAGCACTATGCTTCAGCACAGTATGCTCTCACTCTCCATAAGATGCGGTGCTGATGCATTTACCAATTACAGATTCATCTCCAGCCTCAATGGTTTAATGACAAGCCTCTTCCTGTTTGACATGTGAGCACCAAGCATGTGATACTGCCGCATGGCTTCCACAAATGAGAAGATTCAATAAAGACGATGAAAAATGTTGAAACAGCAGGCCAGGACGACCACTGGGAGAAGACATGAAACAGAAAACATAAACTGTGACCATGAATTCCTCACCCTCATGCCGATGTTTATCTTTTGTAGTTACTGTTCAAAGCCATGTAATGGAGATTATCCCTTTTAATTTTAGACCAGATTTGACCATTTTTGGTGGACTCAACACACACATAAAGCAAGTTTGTTTAAAATAGCCATGACACTATGATAATATAAATTGCTAATAAAATGACAGTAGTATCCTTTTGTAATTATATGATTCTGTCCACATTTAACCATTAATCACAGAGCTGGATAGTCAAACGTAGCCCTGTCCTATGTGCCGTAAGATGGCAGACCAGCACATCACTGCAAATGAGGACCACATGGTCATTTGTCAACCTTAACTTTACAACACGCTCTAAAATCCTAAAGACTTGTAAATGATCATGAGGAGAAATAAAAGCACAAGCAGTCTTGCCCACAGTCCAGGCAGGTATTTCAAGGACACCAAATTAAATTACATCCTAACAATGAAACCACAAAGACATCCAGTAAAACCCTTCATGGTTTTCCCTCCACCTTTTTTCCTTTTGTTCAGTTCTATCTTTGTCTCCTCTAAATATATGCTTTCTAAAACTTTGAAAGGAGTCAAGACAGGAGGAAACAAGTCAGCCCTTTTCCACACAGGCTACTGCTCTGATTTCAGCAGCAGGAAGGGAACATTTTCATACCTTTTCTGCAATTCCTTGTATACAAAGCTGCTCTATTTGCAGCACACAAGGCTGTGGCTTGTATGGAGGGTAGGGGGAGATAAGGTGTGGCTAACAATTCCCTGTGGAGAAAGAAAAAATATAGAATAGAAACAGCCCAAGTTTTCAAGATAGCCAATATGTACCATTTTTAATTGCAAGATTTTCATTTTTAAAAAGGCTCCTGCACCCCCGCGACCCCCTTTGGGAAAGAGTTTTTTTTTTGTGTGTGTGTTTTATCCAGAAACTATAAACCAGGTCCATGCAGATTTTGCAGAGACAGAAGCTAAAGACTGAATCTGTTCAAACACCAAGTGGACATGAAAATGGCTCATTTTAGGAAAGCAGTCAAATAAATTGATGACTGTTTGAACAAGCTTAACAAAACCACTGCACTGTTAGAATTTGATGTACGTTCACAACTGTGCTTTTGAATACATAAAAGAAACAATTTGCTGGTGAAATGAACCTTCAGTAGCAAATTAAAATCTTTATAATTGCACAGTTTTTTTATTAGGCATATATTATTAATTAATTGAAGATTTGCATGACGCACAGCAAAACAGAAGCAGATAAATCTTCCAACAGGGTAACATGGAAAGAAAAATAACATGGAAAGACAGAGAGAGAGAGAAAGATAGAAAGAGAGGGAGAACATCGGGTTTGCAGAGTTTCTGAAAACATGTGCTGAGATTTTCAAAAGGTAGATTAAGTAGAAGTGTGACCTCCGTGTTTTTTGACAGAAAGGCCACAGAAACAATTCAGTCCGCCCAAAAATGGGTACAGTTCCTACTGATGTTGAAAAAGGCATAAATGCATGTTTTTGTGCTGTGCACCTGCATGTCCCAGTGAGCAAAGACACAGGTGTGCTTACTCTTGAGCACACAATGAGCAGACTTCTTGCATTATGACAGTTCTTATTTTGGATTTGACTGGAATGGTGCTGCACATACCATCGGTGGACAATCACTGAGCGCCTCAGAAGTATGTCTCCACAAGCCTCTGGAACATCTGTATGGCAGTAAACTATTCTTAACAGGTTGTTTAGTCCAAGACCCATCATTGATGTCTGATGACAGATGAGTACTGGGGTGATTAGACTTTTTTCCTCTCTCTGACCAAAAAAACTTAGTTTTTTTTTTATGCAAACTACAAAATAATCTTTAAAAAAAGAGATGAAGACCTATATTTTACGGTTCAATGGAATTTAACTGGGGTAACCTATGTTCCTGTTCATTGTTTAAAGGCACTTCCGCGTGTGAGCAGAAAAAGTTTTGAAGCCCCCTTCCCCCTGCTCTTATTTATCTTCTGTCAGCAATCTTGGTACTTAAGTTCGTGCAGGAAGGAGGCCCCTCTGGGAAGGAAAAACACCTCTCTTTACTTTTCCACAGGCAGGAGTTGAATGGGACACTAAAAGTAATTTCTTGTCTTTTGGGAATTTGGTGAAATTGATCTCTTTATTTCTCCATGAGGTGAGCAGAGAGGCACTTCAGAGAATCCAAAAAGGAGTAATAAAGATTGCTTCAATAGACATAAGTGACACAAAAACCCAGCAAATAAAATGATTTCAAACTAAAATGAAGTACAGACAATTATCCAGAGGGCCTTACACTTTGCTTGTAAATTATAGCAGATAAGTCTGTTCCCATGTTCACCCTTGGCTTTTTTCCTTTCGCAAATGTTTTGAATCCAATTTCTGGCAAACTGAGCAGTTGATAATCTGATGTTTGCTGGTTAGAGCAGAGGCAGACAGGACTTTGGTTCTGACTGGATCACGTAACTGGTGACTGGCTACAAGAAACACATTACACATGGTCGCTGTGACTGAACAAATATTTAGTTTTCAAGAAAACATGACTCAATCCCCTACTGGCCCAAACTCTTTGCTGTCATAAAGACATCACATCTAATCTAATTTGAATATAATAAATGGCTTTGTGCATCCTCTTTATACAATAAGAACAGTTGCTGATGTCAGTGGACAAACAGGATGATAAAATTAACAGACAATATAACTTTGAAAATCGTCTTCTGCGTAAATGTGTAATGTTTGTTTTACAGCAGGTTGCCCTGGTTACTTCTCTTTAACAATTACTTTATTAGCTGAGAGTTTCTTAGTACACTGCCAAAAAAAACAAAAAAAACAGAAAGGCGTTGAAACATTCAATGTTTAACAGATTATTTGAAATAATACTGAATTCTTAAAATGTCCTGATCAGAGATGCACACTGGCAGAATGACGACTGAATGACTTCATGGATTCTCATTGATAGAAAGCTGTGAAGGCCTAACTGCACCTCATAAAAAAGATAATTTATATGTTTGTGTTTTGACTGCACGTCAAACTAAACTGAGTAAACACCCACTGCTAGCACCAAAACACAACGTTTAGTTTATGTGCAAACTCTAAATAAAAGAGCGATCTCCAACCTTCAATTTAAGCTGCTTCTGGTTTTACACAGTCGGTGATTTGAGAACAAAAATACAGAAGCAGCTCTGTAAAAGAACAAACCCTCAGTGCCATATACAACACCGTTCGGTTGGCTTGGACAACATGCTAACAATTTACCAAAAAGACCACCAGAGGAAACCAAAAAGAAAGCTGCTTCATTGTGTGGCCTCTACTCACAAAATACCTCTTTTTAAAGAAGTAAGTTAAATCTAATATAATCTACAAATTGTGTTTTTTCTATTTGACAAATACACGTATTTGACGTATCTAAAGATACCACTATGCCACAATGATGCAGTGAATCATTCTCTGACAACACTTACTAATAAATAAATGTAGGGTATATATTTTTGAGTTCTCTGAGTGTCTATGTGACATCATAATGACCTCCCCTCCAACCACATTTATAGTTTAATTTACAGCCTTATACACTCTAAGATATATTGTGTTGACAGTTATATGGGAAAGTATGAAGTGACTGCTGTTTGAGTGGCTCTACAAGCTTGTAAACAAAGACAAAAGGCATTTGGCCCCCTCCTTCCATTTAAAGCATGATTGCATGACGGGCTTGAGGTATTTTCTCCTTATTCTGATGCCCCCTTAAACTTTCTGATGTGCTAAGTTCGAACAAAGGCTGCAGCTCTTCCAAGTCTTAATTGCGGCTGAATAAAAAAGATGGTCATGGGGCTCTCTGTCTGGGCCATCTGCATGGTTTCTGCTATGATTGCCTCCTGATTTTCAATAGCAAGGAAGTGTGAGGAATTACCTCTTCAAAGAGACATGTGCTTCACCAGCACTAATCCCCACTTAATGGCCAGTAGAAGCAACAGACCCAGACAACCACACCGCCTGCAGGATTTCATATAGATAATTTCAATGCCTGGTTGAAAAAAAAAAAAAAATGTCCCACTTTCTGAAAGCACACAACTCACATTGAAGCTTGATCTAGACTAGAGCCTTCATGACTGCAGGGAGATAAACTCTTCTGATAAGCTTTTTATAAAACTCAGGAAGTGGAGGAATTTTAGTGTCACCTAAAAAGAAATAGGCATTTTGGGAGGATGATCATTGTTTTCTTGATGATAGCACAGAGGATGCTGGAGTGATTTGTTTCACTAACTCTGGGAAAGAGGCATAGCTCTCCCTGGTGGCCTTGGGTTGAACCAATAGACCATAATTGGACTCACAACTAGCCAATTTAGAACAGAATTTACAGAGGCATCCGCCCATTTTTAATCAGCTGATTTGTTTTTCAAGTCAAACACAAGAAACACTGAACTTTCAAAATTTCACTTTTAAACGGTAGGTTTGGGTTTGTGTTCTTTTTTGTTCTCCCAATCACAATCCTCTGCTTTGTTAGCATGTTGTTGCTGAAACAGACCCCAATTAACGCTTTATTGTTTCAATGTCACTCTAATACACAGGCGCAATTAATTGGAATTAATATAGTGCAACATGGATGTTTTTGCTGCACACATGCAGAACAGATGCCACTGAGCCTTGGGGAAGTGCAAATACTTCCCTTTCACGTCGCTGATCTCTCAGGCTGGTTTACAATGATTTAGCATTTGTTCAAATTATTCAGACATCTCAGTTTGAGTCACGTGACCTGTCAACGCTTGTTACCGGACGGATAAGGCTGAGGGGGTTTGACGTGCTGTGTCGTTCGTATGCAGTGGGCGGCTTAATGATGCCATTATTTAGCCCAGTTTTGACCAGATTCAGAGAAATGTTTGGAAAAAATGTGTGAAACTCAAATTCAGTCTGGATACAGCGATGAACAAAGGAGAGCATTTTTGTCATACTTTTATATGCGGCAAATCAATTCACTTCCCAATGATTTAGTGCTTCTCTTTGTGTAATTTATTCATTTGTTTATTTATTTAAAAGATGAGGACTGTAGTCTTGATTTTATTTATACTGAATATAGTAATGTTTCTCTGAGGATTGTAAACATTTTGATTGACAATTTACAGAATATTTATTCACCTCTTTCAAAATTTATGCCCTCCGTAATGGGTATCTGCAGAGGAAAGCATCTATTGGTCAAACCAGAAAATGTTGAATCTTTAATCTTTTAGGCTAATTCATAATTCAGGGAACTGGGAGTGAAGCATTTAACTTTTCCTGACTATGGCCCGCTAAATGAAATGGTGTGGAAAGTGTGAGGTCATTAACCTGTTACAGGTATGCTCCCTCCTAATATCGAGGATAATGTATTCCACCCAAGTGTGACAAAAATGAGCAAGAGCTTGCTCTCCGGTTGCTGCCAGACATACATTTTTAGAAAACTTCATTTAAGAATATTAAGTTATGAAAAGTTAATATCGTATTTAATTTGGAGCGATATCCCTTCAAATCTGAAGAAGGGCTGCACTGTGCTGTTCATGGGGCAATGGAGGACGAGTGTATAATAAATTGTTCGGCATCCTCTGCATACACAGTGTATGTTCATATCTAACAGGAAACTCCCTTTTTTATTTTATTTTCTGCAAAAATATGGAAGAAACATTTCTTGTTTAAAGGTGCAATTGATCTGTGGTTCTTTGATGTTTCTTTTTGGGTTATTTATGAGAATTTGTTGGTTTGTGATTGTAACGGCCATGTTTGCACATTGTTGTGATAAATGTGGTGTGAATAAAAACCCCTGTTCTCATCTCAGCCTGTGCCTGCCTCTGTTTGGATTATCCGGCCTCTCACAGTGACTAATACATTTATTAAAAAGAAATCAAAATTCCATTAAAGAAAATTCTGCCGCACTTCAATTTTCTAAAAAATTTACCAACTGATTTTATAAGTTAATTTAATCTTCAATTATTATCTCCTCAAAAAGCTCAAATGCAAGCACAGTATATAATACATACAAATCACTTCTATTAAATTCAGTTCACCTTGTTGATGGGTTATTGATTTTTGCCATCTATCAGAGTGGTCAGATATCAAACCTAAAACACAAAACAGCATTTAACAGTAACTGATCGTGTGCAATGGAATTTTTCACATAATAAATTTCACATGAACATCTTTCAGCCACATGTCACACCACTTTCAATACCTGATTTAAGATTATTGTTGATGCATGTTGATGTGTCATTAACCTCAACTGGTTTAGAAGCTATTAACTAGAATGGAAGCTAAATATTAGTATTCAACTGCTATTTACCATCCATATGTATAGCAGAGATAAACAATTTTGAATCATGGCTCTCTTCATGCACCTTGTTCTTCTATGAGTGATGAGGCTTTGCAGCTGCCACACCAAACCTCTTTTAGACATATCAGTTATAGTTGATATAAAGCTAATGATGCAGTTTTACTGTGTTTTAATTATCTTTTTTTTGCGTATGTTCCTCACATATTCTAGCATGTATCTCAATACACTTCATGTTTTCAGGACGCTCTCTTTGACTCCCCGCAGACGAGGCCATAACTCCCAATGTTTATTGATCCTTCAGCCTTGGTGAATTTATTTCTACAAGTCTATACAGATCTGTTTCTGTGCAGCCTATTGTACCAGAGGGGTTAATGTATTATACAAAGTGTTCAGATCAGGGATTAGATTTTCCCCCAATTCCATCAGTCAATTCTTGGTGCTCTCCGGGGCATTCATCATTTTGACAGTTGCAGATAAGGCAATTATTTTCCTCAAGCTACTACAAAATGTAGACAAGTGCTTCGGTGACAGTGTGTCTGTTTGAGGGGGGGAACACAAATATTATTCCACCAGTCACTGATGGCATGTACTGCTTGCTACAAAGCAATATCCTTTGTAACACAAAGGAAACAGATGTTAGGAGCATTTCTGTGTCCTAATTTCTCGCTGTGGTGTTTCATCATTTCACACAGAAAGTGAAATTCTGCTCTGCGGTTCAGTAAGATGTCTTTACAAATGATTTGTTGTAAGGGCCTTGTTCTGACATGGGAATAAATAATTGTCTTGTAATAGAGATTGTGTCCTGTTAAACTGTCGCTCTAATTGCTGTTTAAATATAGATTAAATGAACATTTTGCTTTTATTCCTTCAAAAATGTACAGAACACCACTATTATTAAAAAGCATTATGTACATTATTTACTTTGATAAGTAAATGATTAAAATAGCAAAAATCTATACGAGAAGTCCATAACAATGTCAATAACATGTTGGAGGGGAAAAGTGACACTTGTTACGAGAGTTTATCTTGATTTGGTTTTATAATGTTTTGACCATAAAGACACTCAGTGCCCACCCCGCTGTCTCGGGATCTGTTTCTTCAACCTCACCATCCACATACACACAGCTGTCTCACATCAAATGAGGTCTGGGAAGCTTATAAAAGTCTGCAATCCCCGGTCTTACCCCTAGGGTGCAGCAGAAGACCTTAATTCCAAGAGCAGTGCGGCCGCTCTTTGGCTCTTTGCATCCCTGTTACCTACTGCTGAGGATGCAGTCAGTACACGTCTCAGGATTCTGATCGTTTTCCCCCCAAAA
Organism: Menidia beryllina; assembly: GCA_013363375.1. Classification (NCBI taxonomy): domain Eukaryota; kingdom Metazoa; phylum Chordata; class Actinopteri; order Atheriniformes; family Atherinopsidae; genus Menidia; species Menidia beryllina. The sequence goes on from JABUIW010000056.1 coordinate 2,940,994, forward strand.
GCATGTTCTTTCTAACAAACAAACAAACAAACTGAAAATTCCGAGAAACTTTTATAGTTTCTGTAGCTTTTAGCTATACATAACATTTTCATTCTTACCAAAGAAATGCATGCGCATATTCAGAACAACCTTCAATCTTCAGAATTCTATAGGCGCACTAGTTTTGTTTTTGCATTATATATTGCATGACGACCATAAGAACAAACCAGTGTCAGAGTGCTAATAATGACTGTGTTCTGGTGTTCTGTTGATTGAATGAGGGGACTTTATTTAGCACAGCTTTTAAACGCTAAACACAGATACAAATTTTTGTATTGTGGAGGATGATATTGTATATGTATATACAATATAACATATTTAAAAAATGGTCACGCTATATTGTCGTTTTTACTACTGTGTCTTGTTTTTTTTAAAGGACAATAAAGCAGCACTCTCTGAGGATAAAACTCCTTATAAGGTAAAATACCTTTAATGTGGGGGTTTTATGCTTCTATTTGCCAAATTTCAAGCAAAAGGCATGTGGTGGGTGAACTTCAGGGAAAGCGAGCGCTAACAGAGCAAGAGGATGACGTTAGGCTGAGCTCAGGTCTGTCATCGGATCAAAGTGGGAACTTGTTCTCCCATCGCTGTCAGCACATTTTAATGACCAAGCTGTTCCTCCCAAAAACTTTCCCATACCAAGTGTCTGATAGATTCATAGCTTAATCATTAACGTGCACTTAATTTGTCTTGAGCAAACTTTGAGCTCAAAATCCAAGGGGATTTTTGGTAAAGGTCAGTCAGTTCTGCCAGTGAAATTTAAATGAAAATAAGACTGGCTAAAATGGATTTATTTGAACACTATCCATTCTAATTCATGCTACACTTAAGTGTTCAAATATTAAAAAGAAAATCTGAAAACATTTTGTCATCAATACAAACATGAACTGCATTGGGGATTAATCTTATTTGGAATATATAAACATCAGCCCTTTCCAAAAACTAGATTAAAAAATGTTTAGTTTTTTTCATTTGTACCATTTGTTTAACAATAAACAGCCGTATGTATAATATTTCCATACAATAAGAAATTAATCCACACTTGGTGTTCACTGGCAACAAAACACATCAATTCCTTTGTGGTATCTCCTCACTCAAAAGAGTTATGTATAGGATTATGAACAGCAGGATATCACTGTAGCAGCCAAAACACAGTGATGAACAGATAAAAATATTTGTGCTTCAAATTGCAAAAACAGCATTGTTACAGGGCTGACAAAAGGTTTCACGAGGCTGTCTGAGCTGAGCAGAGACAATAAATCAAACCCAGAAAGAAGGCCAAGGCCTTTATGGGGAGTACCACCCATATATTGACTGCACATCATAGCAGCCCTCATGTTGTGGGCTGGATTATAAATCCGTCTCCAAAAGATATATGAGACATTTGATGTGTAAGACTTGCTGGCTGTTTTTGTACCTGTCCAGCCGTGGTCAAAATAATTTCAAAGTCAGAGAAATCTTTAGTTAACCAAGTTAAAGTTATACTCCTAAGAGACTTAAAATCCATCCATGTGAAATTAGCTTACCCCTCTTTGTGGGAACGTGTCCTGCCCGTCTGTGTCTCTGACAGGATGCATGGTGCATGTAATGAATGAGATGGCTGCTGTAGACTTCTGCAGGGATGAAAAAGTAGTTTGAAAGAGAGAGAGAGAGAGGGAGACAGGGATCAGTTAACAGATGAGGAGAAAATAATCCAAGTGAAACCGGGGATCATCCCCCTCAAACAGCCCCAAAACGGACCCCGGTCCCAACACAAACTCCGATCTCGATGCCAGTATCATATTAGAATCCTGTGTGAACCACTTACACACACGCAGAGGTTTGATTGAATCTGCTTCAAACAACAGGTAAAAATTTACTGTCGATGCAGGATAAATTTTTAAATCTATTTTCAAATTATTACTATGAGAGAGAGTATACTCAAACCCAAACTACAATTTATTTTAATAGCTTACCAAGTGTTTATCTAAGCCAAAACAAACAGCAAGTGAGATAAAATAAGATGAGATCAGGGGGCAAAAAGAAGAATGTTCTGCTTTTGGAAGAGTGGTCAGAACTTTCTACTTTTGATAAATGTTTGTGAAGTGAATGCCAGCATCAATATTTCATTAAAAGCTGCAGCTTTCTATTCTTTCTATAAGTTCACCCAGTTCTTAGATGGTGTGTCAGACTGTGACACTGTGACAATTAATGCTTCTATGCATGGAACATATTTACATTTCTACTGCATGGATGATGCTGACACTATTACTGTCTCTGCAGTGACTTATGGAAAGTTTACCGTGGCACACATACACACGCGTACATCCGAATAGAGCCAAACACAAACAAGCATGCAAGCAGATGACCACGTATGCACACATACAGACACAAACACCATCCTTCAGATGCATTGATTCTGTTTTGAATAGTGTATTTTCTCCTCAGTCTAGATGGTCTTGCTACTGCCCATGCTGTTAGTGCACCAGGCATTTTCAAACTCTTTACATCCATTACATTCCACTAGGTAAATACCTAATGCTAGAAACATTTGTCAATGTATGCGCCTGGCTGAACAGAATAGATTATTGGGGGCTGAGTAAAATACGCTGTATTTCCAAACAGCACCATGGCTGTGACATATTAAGAACTTTACATAAGACCCTGTGCAGTCCCCCTCGCCTGTATCAAGGTTTGCAATATTTTAAGGAAATAAAGATTTCAAATAACAGTAGGCAATCTAAAGGGATAGGGATGTCACTATTGGAATAAAATGAGCAACTAAGCTATTTCTGGTGCTTTAGGGTCTAAATGAGTAACAATTAGCCAGATCTGTTTTATACAAATTGAAAGCTAAATTAGTTGAAAGTTCATTATTAATAATGCTATTGTTTATCCAAACCTCAGAGCACTGAGCTTGTATGTATTTATTCACTGGACTGAATTTTTATTCGATCAAAATCCTTGTTTGTTTTTTTACCGCTTTGTCTCCCCATTATATCGTTGTCAGGTGTAGGAAAAATTGAAATGGCTTGCTGACAAAATTTGCTATAAGCAGGCTATGTAAAATTAACATTGTTAACATTTTGAAGCATTTCCTCCCGGTTCCCAAGTATGTATGGTTTACTCTTAGGGTTAACCATGGTATATTAAAGTTCAGAAAGTGAGTATATCCATTTAAACAAGTTTGGAGCAGAATTATCCCTCTTTGTATGGAAAAATAATGTTCCATTCTTTTCTGTTCTATTTTATTAGAAGCTCTGAAATAAACATTTGATTGCTTAACAGCAACATTCAACCAGCATAAAAGGTTCACTTTGCTGTCTTAATACACCTACATAATAATGGGAAAAGGGCCATTTTAGTCTCCTTAATAGGATTACCACTTCGCTTAAATGTATTGTATGAATATGCATGGAGCTACGGGGCGTCTCTTAATGCGAGCTACATAAAACAATATTGATTTATTTTCTTCCACGAAGTGAGGTTTCTGGAATATGATAATTGTCAAACATAAAGAGCTGAGTTGTGCATTAAGTCAGAAGTAAGAAGTACACCCTTTAGGATATCCACTTATTCTCAGTACTTCATAGTTAATAAGATGTCTTACATCTTTCTAAACTGATTTGTTAGCGCTTGTCCAAGCAGATGGGTGTTTTTTTTCACTAGTTTTATCATGTTTTTTTTTTTATCTACAGAAAGACACATAGAAAATCCATTTTGCCATCATATCATTCGGTAAATTGCAAAGCTTAGGAGCCGCCTTAGAAATACTTCAGATGCCCCCAAATAAACATTTTTTGCGTGCGAATGAACATGTTTTCTTAGAATTGTTTCACATCGTTTAGAAGCTCCAAAATGGATTTCTTCAAATCTGCATGCCTCTTCTCTTTGCCTCTTTGATCTTTGGTAATTAATAGAGAATAGGCCCACTGTGACTCCCTCCTCAACAAAGATACACAATAAAGAGCAGGAGCTAAAAGAGGACAGGGGTGATATTGGGTCTCTTATTTGGGTGCGTTTCCATTCATTCCTTCAATATTCTTTTCCCTGTTCTGCTTCATGGGTTTGTCTATTGTGGAGCAGTGAATGGGAGAGCGCAGGAGCGTCTCTGCTTCCGTTAATTAGAGCTTTATGCAGCTTCCGCTCCTTGAAGAGTCAAAGTTTAAGCAGTGGGGAAAAAAAGAAACCCTCTGTGTTGCTCCAACCCCAGTTCGACCATTGTGGCTTCAAAGACTAGAAGTGGTATAGTTTGCCACTGGTTTGGGTGTCATTGCTTGCAGTTTTGGAATGATCAAAGGAAGGAAAACAATAGGAAGATGACATTCTTCTCTACACACAGGCCTCAAAATCTTTCTATGCGTATTGAGAATGTAGAGCATTTCTGCTAAAATAGGTCAGTGTCATATCATCTGATCCCGAAGTTCATATGGAGTTAAAGCGATGGGACATTCCAAGGACTATTATATGCATGGTGATTGTGCAGGAACCCCTACTTGTCTTTACACATGAAATGACCAATTGTTCATGCAAGCTCAAATGATGCACAAGAAAAAAAGAGGAAAAAAGTCCTGGGGTCTGTTATGACATTTGGCTATGGGTGTCTTTTTATACCTTGAGTTTCCCTTTGCCTCATTAGTTAACACACTTTCTTAGTTTTGAACAATACCTTAGCTTGAGTTCTCCCAGCAGAAATCCCCCCGCTCAGTCGATATTTCCAGGGCCTGCAGCAGAGTTTCAGAGAGAGGGCCTTTTCCCCCCCGTCCTAACAGCTTTAATACTTGTAATTATCTCTTGCTGGGGGAGGCTGGAAATTGGATTAGGGTGGTGAGTCTCAGTTGAATGAATTACCTCCATCTCCCCACTTGGTGGGCCACACACTGATAAAGTGCGGAAAAACGGATTTGGATTCAGCCTTAGCATTCATGGCTTCCTTGTGGAAAAATGAAATTTTCCAACAGAAGGGGCCAGTGTGCCAGCAGTATCTGTCCACAGCATGTTTCATCTGCTCCTGCTCTTCTGGAAATGCAATTACCTGCGTTATCGGGGCCTAAATGGTGACAGTTTGGCAGGGGAGCAGTTCCACCTGCCAAAGGCATCATTCCACACTGTTTTTGTTGCATTCAGTAGTCTTTCAGTTTGAAATTAGTTCTCACATTTTCACCTGTCAGGAGTGAAACAATTTACCGATTAGTTCACAGATAACTTTCTGTTGCCGGTGAAGGGGAGGAGAAAAATGTCATATTTCTGATAATTTTAAAGAATTGCATTGATGTCAGTCTGATTAATTTGTCTAAATAATTCAGTAACTGAAAATCTTCTCAAGGAAAATTCCTTTCTAACAAACAACAATCTGAGAGAGAAAACCTGTAACATCCCTCAGCACTTCCTTAACATAGGTCGATAAATTATTCATCAACATCTACAAAGTAAACAAGTATGCGTGTTCTTTCTCTAAAAGAACTAAATGTGAGTTCTTTCCAAAGAACTTTAAAATAATTAGATGGAAAGACTGGCAACAGTGTGCCTCTAATAAAACATAGTAAGTAATTCCAACCCAGGATTTTACCACATTTTTCATTCTAAAAAGTGAATTTCATGTACATTTCATGGTCCTAGATATATTCTCAAAATAAATGGTTTGAAATTGGGATTTTATTACAAATCATCAAACACTGCCCTTAAAGCGGTGTCTAAATGAAGCAAAGATTACCTCACACTAAGCTGAACTAAAGAGATTATACTCTGAGGAGAAGTTAAAGACTTTCACTTAAACTGTAATGGAGCCAACTTTGTTTTCCTGTTGTTCATTAAGCAATGGTTTAAATTTGGTTTCATTTTTAATTTCCCGCTGTGTCATTGTACGGATTCAGATCAAACAGAGGACAAACTAGCCCTACAAACCCAGCACTTGCAAACAAACACCCCCCTCGTCTTTTTCACTTCCCATTCTTTTAACCCCCCACAGAGGACAATCCTGGAAGGTAGATAAAAAGAACAACAAAAGATAATTAAATCTAAAAAAGGAGGGAAAAATCTCTGCTTTCTAACTCAAACAGTTGGGGATAGATTTCAACACAGTAAGGGTTTGGTTAATTTATGCAACGTCCTGATGGGTGTTCTTCAGCATTTACACTTTGCCTGGTACATGAATGGGTAAAACCCACTTTATCGTAACTGTGGTGTTCCTATTTTTACTTTTTTCCCCTCGTCGCACTTCACACAGGGCTTCCCTAAAAAAAAAACTGTCAATTTGCCTGAATGCAAGACCGACATAGACAAATTCATAATAATCTAAGATTATCAACCGACAGCTCTGCCGTTATCAGTGGAGTGAAGTCTGTGCTGACATGCCTTATTGTTCCAACTCCAACCTGCATCCCATCACAGACAAATCTAAAATTATAATACAGTGTTGCCTCACATAGACCCAGCTATTTAGGCGTGAATTTAATATTCATTGCTTTTGCAGCTTGGTTGGTTTTAGGGTGCTATCGTCCTCATCCACCCTCCTCCCATCCCAACCCACTCCCAACACTGCTGCCATCTACACCTCTACATCCACCAAACGGGGGGCAAATGGCAGTTGCCGGGACAGACATGTAAACCCACACATCCAGCAGTTTCTTTGTCCTTCCCCTCCTTCAGTCATTTTCCCCATGTTCTGTCTCAGGCTGTCTCTCTTTGTCCCCCATCACTCTCCCTGTCCTTGTTTTTGATCTTCAAACGCTGGTAGGGATAATGACTACAAATCAGGGATGAAGGTGAGTGATCACAATGTGGCCCACCCATCCCAGCTGGCCTTTTTACTCCCCTCACATGATGCATCTTCCTGATTCCTTTTGAGAAACCTGCTGAACTGCAGTGGAAGGGTTTCATATGTGGTTGGTGAGGGGATAAATACACTCGAATAGATTCAGTGTTTGAGAACTCCTAAATACTACCTTTATTTAACAAATGAACGGAAACCTCCAGATTGGCATTCACAGTTTTGGCCTCTTCTTTTCATATTAGCAAGAAGACACCTTGTATTGAATTGAGGGAACTGATCCAATTCTCCAAACTGACCTGCCTCTGATTGAGTATCACCCATTTTAGTTTGTCAATTCTTTTTTGGCTTTAGAATAATTGGCTTTGAATTACTTGCAGATAATTTACCACATGAAGATGTGACCTAAGATATGATAGGCTCATCTTAGACCTGTAAAAGACACAACGTTGTTAAAGAGGGTTTTTAAACTGTCGTACATTTAAGTGAGATTATTTTTTTTAAAGACGCAGTCTGAAAAAATGTCTTTGATACAGAATCTTTTGATAATACGACCAAGCTGATAGCGGACGTCCAATTATTTGAGTCTAACGGACAAATCAGCAACTTCAAGATCTCTTTTCTGTTTAGGCATCAAATTAAAAATTGCCCTAGCACCAGGAGTCCTATCCTTTCACATCATAAGTTTCTAATGGGCAGTTTAGATGATTCATGCCAATCAAACATCTGTTCTGCATTCCCCTTATCAGGAGGAGCACCTGTTGACCTCCACCTGACCTCTGCCGGTAAGCTATGCGGTGGGAGAGAGAGTCTTTGGTTTCCAGTTTCAGTCGGGAGAGCAGAAAAGACAAGAAAGAGGTAGTTTTATGACCACTGTTTACCTTGGTGAAGGCCTGCCTCTTTTCGTTTTTTTTCTTTTTTCTTAATATGCCGTGGAAAAAAATGTTTCACTAGGGAGCAGGAGGTGAAATTTTTCTCATCCAAATGGATGGCAATTTCCCACCATTTAGCACCTGAAGGTAATTAGCTTGAAGAGATTGCGGAGTGAGAAACACGTTCATGGAACATTAACTCTCGTACATTCTCCAGTTGCAGAGAATTAATAGGAAAGATTAAAGTTTAAAGAGAGCAAATGCCATTACCACACAAACCACCTCTATGTGGCACCATCTTGGGCTAACTTTTCCCCCTCTTTATAATAAGTCTGTATTTCATGATGGCATCAGGGATCTGGATTACAATAGCAGGTAATAAGTGGTGAAATGAGACAGTTCTGCAGGCTCGCAGTGTGGTTGTATACGAGATAATGGAGAGCTTCAACAGCCTGCGGCTGAATTTTTCTCAATAACAGCTTGCTGCTTGCTTTCTTTACCTATGGTGCAGTGTGCTGATAACTAATCCAGCATCTTCCCTCTTATCAGCTTTTGAGGCAAAAGCAAACTTCAGTTAAAAGGAGAACTTAAAATGTTGTTTCCTCCAAATGCACATCTCTTAATTACTAAGCTTTTAAGTGAAGTGCAGTACTCAAATCCATGTTTATTAGTCTTTTAGAGTGTGACATGTTGGTGTTAACGTGATGTATTTGTTCTTCTCGGTGTCCCCCAAGCTTGCCACAGTTAGGCTCAGTGTATTCTGTGATCAAAATACAAAAAGTCATACCTTCATATTTGAGAACTGAAAGAAATTAAATTGAGACATGGTAGGATTTATTGCCCAGAAAATCCCATTCCACCATCTGATTTGAAAAGTCCAGTCCTCCAAGCTCTCGAAAATCTATTTTCCACATTTTAATACCCTGCATAACAGTCCTCATAATTCATTCGAGTGTGTTAAGCACAGTTTTATTAGATCTGAAACAAATTTTGGTGGGGGATCCTATAGGCCATTAACCATGGAGTAATTTTATCCTTGTTTCCTTAATGATGCCATAATGGCGAGTGAATTTCTTAACTAAAGACCAAAGAACATTTTGAAGGTCAGCTTCATCTGCAGACTCCTTCATGCGCTTCTGTGAGAGATTGGAAAAGTCGGAGATTTTTGAAGAGTCATTAATAACGCTAAAGCTGAAAGCCTATTTGCGTTCTCGCTTTGTACCTTTTAATGTTACAATTTCCCTCTGTTTCTTCTCCCCTTTTCCTTGCTTCCCTGTGTTTTGCACTTTCTCTCATGCAGAGAGAATGGAGTGCTGATTGAGAGGGTAAAAACGGCAGTGCAGTGACATACAGTTCCCAGATGTGGAGCCTCAATAATTTAAATTTTATGCCTTTGTTATCACTTTAATCATTTTCTTTATTCGTTTTGTTTCAGTGATTGGAGAAACAGTTGATAGGCCAAAATGCCCTGGGAACAATTTTTATTTGGTGTGTGGTGCAAAGTCTAATTAGAATTAGAATTTTGCTGAGCCTTGAAATGGTTGGTACTTTATCCTGATCGCCTTAGATATTGTTCGAAGTCAGTCATTTGTCATAGCAGCGCACGCTGGGAAGGCGGCTGCTAATCAAAGCTCTATCTCCTCCGCTCCTTTTCTGCTGCCATTGCACCTCTGTCCAAATAAATGCTGTTAGGTAAGGATGAATGCGGTCTTGGCTCTGACACTGGATGTACTATAGAAGCACTGCAGCTCTAAAGCAATGTAAAATGAGAGTGCAAAAGAAAAAAGAAATGAACTATTTCAGATTTGTCTGGTAAAATTGTTTTAATTTGCTTTCACCTTTAAAGTTATTCATAAATACTTCTTCGAAAATCTTTCATGTCCAGCAGTGTGAACTTTTACAGAACAAACTAAAACTTAATAACATTACTTATTGAAGCGTGCCCAAAATTGCCAAAGCATCTACAGGGGTTCCGAGGGTTCCCCTCTTAGAAAGACATTCAACTGAGCCAACGGCACGTCATGACCTGAAGATTAACCACATAAATAAATTAGAGCTAGGGACAATGGAGCTTGTCCTCCCACGTGAATCCTCACCGCAAGTGACGGAGGCCATAAGTGGCAGCATTTTTGTCATCGTCTGTCAAGGATGGAGGGGCAATTCCCCAGAACTTCAGAAGCCTTTTATCGAGCGGGTCAGCCAGGTGTCTTTTCAGAAATTGAAGCTGACAATCCTTAACTTTTAGAAATGTAAAAATAAATGACTCTTATGCCGACATTTCCCAGTGCCTGTGTGGCACGTGCTGTGTGGATGTCAAACACAGCTCAGGGGTGTCGCACTGAGTGAAGCTGTCAGAACGAGAGAACAGGCACCAAAGTAAGACCCCTGAAGACCCCAAGCATCTATCAGTGACACCACACTGCCGCCAGTGAGGATGAGTAATCAGGAATCACACGGCATTCATTTACACCTTGTGAATTTAAGCTGTTTCCTACTTTAGTAATCTAATAAAAAGGACAATTAAATGGAATGTTGCACACATTCTTCAATATTAATGTTTGAAATGTAAATGTGGATGGTTAGAATGATGTATATAAACTGCAACATGTAGGTAGTGTATTAAATAATGAGTCGTTTAACATCATTCATTCGATAAAAAAATGCAATTTTTTATTTTAAAATTTTTTTTGAACGACGGGTAAAAAAGTTCTTAATGCAGCTGGGACCATTTTAATACATTTATATATGTGGACATCAAACACCCATTTCAAAAGGCGTGTCAGCTGTACATGAAGAATTATCCGGAAGCCACAGCCTCCCTGGGACTCCTTTCTTCCAAATGTTCTGGAATTACCTTTGGAGGAAAAAGACCTAACATGGCAAAATGTGCCTTTAATAGCCAGAGACATTTTCTTTTTCAGCAACAAGTTTAATTGGAAAGAAGTAGAATTCACTTTGAACAGGCAGAAAAAAATAAATCGGTGTGACAAGATGATCGATTACCTGTAACTCTACCTGACACAGAAATTAGGGTTTTTTAATGATGGGCTGCCTCTTCTTGGACATGAAATTCAAATGCTCTCCCAAAGTCTACCTTCAGCCATCACTTGTCTCCTGCGCTTGTACGCTCCAAACGCAGGCACTTTGTCTTTGTCACCGGAGAAAGGACATTGTTATTACCGACATGCCTTTGTATTAGCCAATTTCATTCCACTACAAGTAACATCTCATTGGTTTTACCTGTGCTGCTGGTCCAAATTCATACCCCACGCACCAAGATTTATTGTACTTTTATAAATGCACTTGTGACATCAAGACATAATTTCAAATTTGGCATCTTCATTTTTAATCCTTTGGTTGATTATACTGCTCTGATCTGAAGAAATAGATGTAATAGGATTTTCTGAAGAGAAAAAAAAACCCGGGCTATTCATATATTACTGCTGACTGTATGGAAAGAGTGATCAGCTACACCCCTTTCTTCCTATGTATTTAATATATTTCGACACTAAAATAACCATCCATGAAGGGGCACTCATTTACAGTTCATAAAATCCACATATTTCTCATTTATGACCTGATATCTGCTTAATGTGATACTTTTCCTGATCAAATTATGAGATGAAAAGTGTCAGAGGAGTTGTGAAGCTCACACGGAGCTTGTGAGGCTCAGCAGGAGGGGGTAGAGGTAGGGTCTGTGGAAGTGAGGGGGGGGGGGGTTAGGTGTTTGCAATGCAGTCGCCTGCGAGAGTAGCGATGCAGCTCTCAGCCGGCTGTCCACATGGCTGGAGGTATTGATCCAGTTATCATTGCTAGATCATCACTATATAGACTCAGCAGCAGAGTGCTGGAGCGCTGACTGACTGAACTGACAGGAGGCTTACTCACTGAGAGTCTGCCTGCAGGAGAAAGCCAAGCTGCTTTGTTGAGATCTGAAATTAAATTTTGAAAAAGAAAAGAAAAACACTAAAGAGCCTTGAAGGCAGGACAACTCCCTGAATATTCAGGGACTCGAAATATGCCTTTATTCTATGCTTTCTATGAAAGCAGCAGGATTTACAGGTCTACACATATTTAGAAAAACATTGTCTGAAATGGTTTTAGTGAGAACAAAAGCCGGGTCCGCCGACAAGTTTGCATAAAGCTTTTCCACATGTAAAGTTTGAAGCTGCAGAAAGTCTTCAGCAAGTCCTCGCACAGCACGTGCTTTGATTTCACTGCAAAGTGGGACAAAGTCGCTGATCGAACTTCAGTCAAGCTGTCACAATTTCTCAATTTAAATGCAGATATTATTGTACTGACTTATTTTCTCAAATACATACAGTAGTTTGACGTTTAGCTGGATAGCACATAATGTCAATGAAGGTGTCATGATTTTCAGATAACATCTGACAGAAAAATTGAATCTGAACTATAAAGAAACTGTCATTCAGCATCTCCAAGGTCAGCAAAACTAACTGATCCCCTGAGATTTCGCTGTCCGTGGGGCAGCTGAAACTAATCCACCAGTCAGGGAGGATGTCCAGTGAAAATCTTGTTGTGTGGTTCTATAATGTACTTTAGCCACTGTTAATGCGACAGAATTTTTAAAAGGCTCCTCACCTCCTTTGGCTGGATGAAGAGTCAACATCTCAAGTTTGATCAAGGGGACAGGTTTTTAAATACCTTCCGGCTCCGCTTTATTAAGTAGCAAAGTGCAGATGTCAGGTGTTGAAATTAGAAACAAAAACTTCAGGAAACCCAGTTTTTATTAAGATGATAATGGCCGTGATCCATTGATTTTTAAGTAAGTCACAAGGAATCCCTGTCCAGTCCAACATCATTCAAGATAATATTTAGCTTGTGTTTTTTTAACTTTAATTTTTTTTTCAAAATTTTGCAATTAAAACATCGATATTTGATCCCTGTTTACTTTCACTGGGTTACACATTTGTAAAATAGAGGCAAAGGGTTACCTACAGCAGTGCATTAAGAAATGAGAGCGAAATAGGCAAAATAAAGACCCAGAAGTGACCTTTTGTCATGCTCCCATTGATCAAAGTATGCAACAAAGCTTCCCTAAATTAGGGGTGTGTTCAGTTAGCAAACAAAGCAATTAAACATTGCTTTCCATAATGACAGGCAGCAGATCCACTAATTGTCTGAACTATTTATTCATAATTAATTCATTTTTAGAAGCAGTGACTAATCACTACAGATTGAAAAAATGTGCAATTTAGTGACATCTATTGTCAAAGATGCAGATTTTAACTGAGAGTCGAGTGGGTCCAAACTTGTCAGGAAATCATTTATATACATGACATGAGCATATATTAATCAAAAGTTCACAAATATAATAGTACAATATTAAATTACATTTCTACTGATAGATTGTTCTAAATTCTAAACACAGAAACTTATTTAACTAAGAACTAAACTAAGAATGCAGGTGCACTTATGTGCTAAAATGTACAGATGCAGATGAAGATGTTTATGTTTCCTCACTTTAAAACTGAATTTCAGTTTTCATCAATGTGTAATTTAATGTGGAAAATTAATAACTGGGATAATGGCATCTCAAAATCCAGCTCTTAGTGTTCTTATTATCCATAAATTAGGAAAAAAATGTAATTTAATGACCTCTAAGACTTTTAAGAAAATCTCCAAGTTCCCTCCTGGGAGTGCTACGAGCTACAGAGAAACCACACGGTGTAGTTAAATAGGGGAAACTTTCAAATAAAAAAAATATTTTATTAATGGCTTTGGGCAATTTCCAACAAATATTTTTTTTCAGGAATATGTTAAAATTATGATACTGCGAGGCATAATGTACTTAACTCCAGCACCTATAAACAACTCCAATCTGCGTTTTACGTCTTCTAGCATAAAACGGTGAGATCAGGAAACTCGTAGATATGTAGCTCTCACAGAAAAACTCCCTTCAAGTAAAAACAGACCAACATGAGTGAACAAGAGAAGCAAATTGCCTACGACATGCAAAGTATGCCTTTCCGAAAGCAAAGGCTATAAAGCTCACCCTACCTCAGTGAATTATTTGCTAAGGCCCAGATATTTCATTTGCTTGATCACTTTGCCTCAACATAATCACTTTTATACAGATTTATAGCCGCATAGGTCACAGTGCAGTGGAGGTGCAGCATTCTCCAGCTGTTTATGCCTCCTAAGAGCTTTCTGCTCACCCGCCTTGTGTGGTCTTTGTCTTATTTAGAACTGAGAAAATGTGAAATATGACAGGTGATAGTGCCCTCATTTGTTCTGTAGATTGCCTCACACACACCTCCCCACATGTCGGTGCCAGTCTCGGTCTACCAGCAACTCCTATTTCTCCCCCCAACCATGAGAACCCCCCCCCCCCCCACCCCCTACCTCTCACTTCCACGCCACTGCCCCCAAATCTCCCAAGTGTTGTGTTGTCCCTGGCCTCCGCTGTGAGGAGGAGGTGGGCACAAGGCTGTGGAGCACAGCCGCCACCACTAGCATCGCCTCTGAAGGATAATGCTGTTTATTGCATTTGTCAGGCGAATGCAGCAATACTTTGTAAGTCTATTGCCCACTTACTGCCATGTACTTTAAGCCAGCACTGATGTGCCTCTTTGGTGTGGTTCTGCTTGTACTGTTTGGCAAATTGATTCATGGCTCAACGTTGGAAACAAAGCTGAAGGAATTATAACGATAAACATTCTCCAGCTCTTTTTCTTTCTTTCCCTCTTTGTTTGTTTGTTTCTTGCCCTCTGTTTTGTTCCTTTATTTCTTTCTGTTTTCTTCCTTCATTCCCTTGGGGTTTCTTTCTTTTTTCCTTCCATCTGAGATAATATTTTCCCTCTTTTTACACACCTTTTCCTCCATTTTTCGCTCAGATGGCTAAAGACCAAACCAGGACTGATGATTCGATATAAGTAATTCCATTAAATGTTTTTTTTTTTAAGCCACAGGAGCCCTAGTATGAATCCCAGTGTAACATTATTGATGAGATCATTATTATGTATAGAATCCCTCAGTGAATTATAACCCATTATCTTTCATTTTTCCTGTTTTTTGTCAGTGAATGTTGGAAAGGTTAGGTAATTTATTTTAATGTTAAAACTGTCAGGCACTTACACAGCCATGTCTTGGTTCCCAGTACATTTTGCATTTGGGGTCGTGATTGCTTTCAAACTCCGCTATATCTTTGAACATGCTAGTCCCACAAATCTCACTGCAATTTCTTTTTGCTGGGGTTTTATTTCATCTCACTTCAGGTCACATTAAGACAGGCTGCTGGGGGGCTGACAGTTAAGCAAAATCAAAATAATCTGAATTTGATGCATGTTAAATGCAAGAATAATACTGTGCGTATATGAAGTCTTTATTTTTAATCCTATATCTTGGATAGAAAATAGTAGTCTGATAGTGATATAAATATACTCCCACCCATAGACAAAAGAAGAGGAGGGGAAAAATGCTCTGAACGCTTCAGTGCATTCAAATTTATACAAACTCTCTCCTTGACAGTGATGAATGTTACACTGTATTCTACAATATGTTTAATGCATAGGCCTGTTAAGTTTTCTATTCCAGTGCTGTGCAGTGGAGTCACCTCCTCTCCAGTTTACGAGATATCAGATAATATTACCAGAGCCACAACAAGAGTACATCAGTCAATAGCTGCATGGATGTTTACATCATGTATATTTTGTATTTGATGGCTGATGGTAGATTTATAGGATACACTCTTTACATGAACAATTATGTAGTTGTTCTATGAAAGCAAGCATTGTGAAATGCAGTAAAATCATCTTGAGTTGATATTTTCTGTAAATTGCATTGTTGTTCTTTAAAAGCTTCGTGCAATCTTTAATAACTAATGTAAGAGGTTAATATGACTAACAATTTTTCTTTTTTTTGCTATGTATCTTCCTGAGATCTACTTGCTTGGGACTATCCTCATGCATGAAAAATAGGTACCAAGCCAAAACTGTAGATGGCACACAACTGCAGTTTGGCTCAAGAGGCAGATGAGATTCTTGTTTCATTACCCAGAGTGGATACGTTAATCCGTTGGTTAAACATGGGAATCAAAATGAAAATCATGTTGATCCACGTACGCTGTGTTATTGGTGTGATGCCTGACCAAGAGAAAGGTGGAACCCCCAGACAGAAAGCAGTAAATGCCTGGTTAGCGTATACTGAAACCACTGACACTAAAAGTGCATCAATCAAGAAGATGACTGATTGAAAAATGATCTACAGCAGCATAATAACAATGTACTATAGTGATCATCCAGGTTCTTCTGTTGCCGGGACAGAAATAATGTTCATTCCAAATCATATTGAGCTTGATAGCTCTTCTTTGTGCAGTTCATATGAAACATATTTTTGGAAACGTCAAAAAGAATAGCTAAACAAACTATTAAAATGAAAATTAAACGTATTATAGAATAATGTATGACTTTATCGGCAAAAATTCACTTTCCAGGGAAATCTTTTTAGGATGTGGATGACACTGGGCTTTGGATTTATGCAGGTCATCATACTGGTCTTATGTTGACATAGTTATGATTTGCATCACATCTACCTGCTTGTTTGATAAGCATTATATGTACAGCATCCACCGTTTTCATTTCACAAATTCTACTCTTCTTTTGGTTTGTTTTAGTTTTTTTTAAGCCTCATGTGAAAAACACCAATCACTGGAAGTTTAACCCTGGTGCCTTGGGTTTACATGAGTAAATGAATTCAGGAATTCCCTCAAGTAAAAGAGAGAATTGTGAAATGTTTGACAGTTCATCTGCATCACAGCAGCAATGTGCCAAAAATGAAATGTAGTTGTTGTAACATGTTGTTGGCGTGTTTGCTCAGGTTTCCCCGCACATCAACATTGAATGTTTGCATAGCGGAGAGCGGGGAAAGCATGAGGGAGTTATCAGTTCACACAATACATAGTCACTCAGGCAAAGCTTATAGATTCAGCAGAATGGATTCCGTGTCAGGATATCACACTTACCAAACCTTTAAAGTGTAGCATCTTGTATCCAGCCCTGACTTGACACAAATACTCTCTGGCCCATATAGAATCACCTCCACAAAGAGTATGTCACAGACACCTATGACAACAAAAGAGCATGCGAGAGGTCAATTAATTAGATCCTTAGTGATAAAACGGATGGATGGGAAAGCCCTGAGCAACATGTCTGCAAGTCTCTATTAACAACTAAATTTTATGACCTTGATACTGATCCAATATAACTCCACATTGGTAGTGTAAATACAATTAAGTACAGATGTCTAATTAAGTAAAATCTTTACAAGTGTTTTGTTGTAGGTGCTGTGAAATGAGCAGGAATATACAGCAAAGTTAAGTAATCACAAACTTGAAGGTGACAGCAGTAATTGTTATTTTACTAGACTATCCCGAGATAATTAACAGCTTTTTGAAATAAAGAGGTATCATAAATGCAAGAGCTGTGCACTGACCTCTTGATGAGCAAATGTAGCTGCAACATCAACAAACCGAAGGTCTCCTTTGTATTTTTCTGTAGTCTTTGCTCATACAGCTGAGTGTGGGTGATTTACCAAGGCAGGGCTTTAAATTGCACTCCGGTAACATCATTTAAATGGTAACCCAGTGAGATACAGAGGTGTTTTGTGGCACGATGTAATTCGAACACGCTGAACTAAGCGTAAAGGCAGAATTTGCAGTTACTTGCTTCCCATGAGCCAACTTGGTAGGTTTAATACAGGTGACTGTGAGAGGTAATTCTTGTAGGATCTTTATTTAATGACTGTACTGTTGAACAACAGCACACTCAATAAAAAGCTACGTTCAGTAGAAAAAAAGGATTTCTGTGAAATCGCTTGCAGAATCTGTTCTTAGACAGGAGTAAAAACTTCCAACTGAAAAAAAAATCAATGCTTTAGTAGTGTATGTTCTAAAATTATATGAAATTATTTGGAGGATTTGGAGGTTGGAGGTATACAGCCAATTGTGAATTATGAATGTGCAGTGTGAAATCGATGAAATGAGAAGTTGACGAGCTGAGTCGAAGGTGCAAAGGTAAGGTCAACAGGAAGACCCGGCGGATGCGCTGCTCTGCAGCTTTGAAGCTCAAAGCATAGCTCCAAAGCTGTCAACTGGCAGATTCTGTGTGCAGATTCTGAGTTTTCAGTCTGTACATTTTCTGTACCCGCTTGATCCAGTACAGGATTGCAGAATTGGTGGTCGATATCCCAGCTGGTCAAAAGGTGGTGTACAATTTTAAGGTAAACCATGGAAGCATCAGGACACTCACTTATGGTGTAAAAAGAGCTATGTCAAATCCTTGTAAAATGCCATTCACTCAAAAAACAACGTATTTTTAGATAGATAAAAAAACTTTTTTTGTTTTATGGATGATGTTGACCTCATGTAAACAGAGAAACCTATGTTGCATGATTCCGTGCCAGAAAACTGATACCACAACACAATCTTGAAGCAGCAAACCATTGGAGTATTATATCATTTTTCCAGTTTTATGAGCCATACGGGTAGGTGTAGTAAGGCTGATGTAAGTGCTGTTGAACACTAGAGTAGAGACTCTAATATGTAAACAAGGATGCTTCCAGCTGCACTGATTTACAATCCTTGACCGCTTGCACTGATGTATTAATAGTGTAAGGTCCAACTGCTGGCTACGGCGCTGGCCGGCTTCTATGATAATGAGCAACTTTTGACTCACTTTGATTTCACTACACAAAAAGCCTGCATTTTTACGACACAC
Organism: Menidia beryllina; assembly: GCA_013363375.1. Classification (NCBI taxonomy): domain Eukaryota; kingdom Metazoa; phylum Chordata; class Actinopteri; order Atheriniformes; family Atherinopsidae; genus Menidia; species Menidia beryllina. The sequence continues at coordinate 2,959,389 of JABUIW010000056.1, forward strand.
GAACCCACCCCTTACCCCTCCCTAACAGGGTAACTGCTTCTGCTGTCAGAGATCAAGCATATCCTCACACTCCTGATATGCCATCTGTATCTTTACCCCGTCTTAAGATTGAGTAAGGTGGGGTAATCAAGCCGCGAAAGGTTTTCAACATCTGTGCTGGGCTGCTGTAAGTGATACTGAGGAGTTATAATTAAAGGTTCCGACTGAGGGAACAATATTTAATGTGGAGCACCCCTCTGCTATCCATCTGAAGTAATGGGGTGCAGTGCAAGCACCCGACTGCCACTCCCCAGGCCCTGTCTCGTTCTCATCTTTACCCCACCTCTGATGGATGGGGAGGACCGGGGGCCAACTCTACGACTTCAACTGATAGGGTAGCGCAGATCTCTGTCATGTTTTTGGCTTTCTTCTCAGCTGGCACTGCGCGGCTGTGGTACAGTGTGAATGATGGCTGGAAGAATGACGGATGCCAGATTGCACAAGCACTTAATTGAGAATGTGTGATAAGGATGCTCTAAAACAATCCAAATGACAAATACTGTCGGGGCTGACTTTCAGCAGATTGACCTTTTCCGATGATAGTGAAAGAAAAATAAGCATCGTACAGCTGGATAAATCAAGCACAGATCATTTCATTAACATAAAGACAGGCTCTTAGGTTAGATGGAGCCTGGAGATGAAATCTGTGATAAACATGAGCTTCTTATTTGAATATAATACCCTCCAATGATGCGGATACTAACCTACATGCTTCTGCAATAGGTTCGTCGCAATGAGGCTTTTAAAGACTTTAAAACAAATGTCGCATCCAGGCATGGTGAGGATGCATGAAAGACATCTTACTGTACGTCCTCAATGCTTCTTTCCTCCGTTTCTGCTCTGCTCACATTAAGAAGAGAATAAGCATCTTCAATTGCTTCAAATGGGGCGCCTCATTATTCATTTGTGTGCCAGAAAATCAGTTGTGACAGGTAAATTCTGACAGTACAGAAATTCTAGCCTCAACCATTAGAGTTAATATTATGTTTCTTTGGCAATCCCTCATCATTTCTTGGGCTCATTGACTATTTTTCTTTAGAAGATATTAAGTATTCAAACCTCATTTACATCCTTATTTTTCAATTTGCTGCCGCAGTAGTTTAATTTATTCCATATAATTTCTTTTTCTGAGGGGGACATTAATCATTGCCTGTTCCTTTTAGTGCCTCTGGGATTTTTTTTAAATCAATAAAATAAAGGCTCTTCCTTTGCTGAATATGATAAAACATTTTGCCAAGGGATATCAGTGTCCTAGCCAGGCAGCTTCCTCCTTCTTGTTCTTCTTATTCATTTTAGGCTTTCTGGGCTTGTTTATTTTTCTGTCCACCTAATGCCCGTGCTTAGGTGCATACACACATGCAACCCACAGAGGAAGAGCTCAGTGTATTTGGCAAAAGTTTATAAAAAAGGGTAAAAGTGCAGCCAGTCGTTTTATCATTCCCAGCGAGTGGCCTTCCCCTTGATCATCTTCACAAGACACCACAGGCCTTTTTTTCTTTTCATTTTTAATAGCTGATGTGAGATAGTCAAGTGTGAAGAAGGGGGAGGTTGTTATAGAAATTTAACTATCCTTTACAAATTGATTCACACTTCACCAGTGCACAAGGTCCAGTAGGTAAATTACTAGGAGGACACAATCTTAATTCTCTGCCTTCATGGCATTACTGCTGTGTCCGGAGATGATCACAGCATTAGTGGAAGTGGATACTTGACTAAGGTCTTCTGAAAATGTATGGCTACCTGTTTAGACAGAAACTGAATCCATATTTTACATTTTCTGAAGCAATCTTCTTGGATTCCTGCTAGGATCAATGTTACATTATACATTCTAGTATTTTTTCCTATATCTAAGACAAGATTTATGTCTAACCAACAAAACATTTAACCTTCACTGATGAAGGGACAGAACCATAAAAAGTATTAACTTATCAATGTGTACAGCTAAATGAATGGTGGGGTTTCACTATAAATGGCTGCTCCCCTCACAGTCAAAGTGCTCATTACTGAGGAGCGTTAATCTATGTTAAATTATTATAAAAATGGTCGTCCAAAAGAGTTCAAGTCAGCGTTTTCCAAACATCTACTCCTAATGACATCATTCTTCTGCTGTCATTAAGGATATTAAAAATTCATTAAGAAGAAAAGTACTGCTGAGTGGTAACAAATCAGTGAGCATTTCCCCTTCAAGACTAAAGAGTGTGGCAAAGTTTGAGGTATATTTTTTAAATAACATTGTGTGGCTCCGTTTTAATGCCACAGCAGTTGTCAAAGATGGATGTCAAATGGACTGTGATGCATTTGTTAAAGCACTAGGATATATTGCCATAAATTTCTGAATGCCACACAAATATATATCCATAAAAGCTCAACAACAAGAGCAAGAACACCTTCCTCTGGATCTGAGGAATAACTGATCCACCACTGGCTATGGTCAACACTGTTATCTCACAGTAAAAGGGTTCAACATGCATGTTAGGCTGCATGGTGACTGTGGAATGAACGTGAGGTTGTGTGTGGGGTCGTTCTTTTTCTGTGACCCTGTGATGGACCGGTGACCTCTTACCCAATGGCAGCTGGGATAGGCCCCAACCCTCTGGTGACCCTACAAGGAACGGGCGGTATAGACAATGAATGAATTAATGTTCATTGTGCCCTGTGATGGACTGGTGATCTGTCCAGGGTACACTCCACCGTTTGCCCATTAACAGCTGGGATAGGCTCCAACCCTCCGGTGACCCTGATTTAAAATAAGCAGGTGTAGGAGATGGATGTAAATTTTTAGACACACTTACATTTGCCTCATAAAAAACTATGAAAACTATATTTCTTCTATGGATTTCAATAATATATCTAATACACACGAATATAGAAAACAATATAGAAAAGCCATAAAACCATAGCAAGAATACATTGTAATGCATGGAGTACTTTGTTTATTCTTAAGTGTTATAGCATGATATTAATTCCCACATTCTCTGGTAACAATAAACATCTTTGATCTAAAAAGCCACCGCTTTCCAAGGATTGCTCACATTTCCTGTTTTGCAGTGTTATATAAGCTAATACCTGCCCATTATGTGTTTGTACTTTACATACTGCAGTACTTAACATTTGCACTCCATTTTGTCGGTCAGGGCCCAGTGAGTATGTACAACAATTTCATTTATGCTATAGGGTTCTCTCAGCATTTTAATGGTTTCGACTGAATACACATCTTGTTGGGTATAAAACGTATACACGGTGCTGCATTTTGTCGATGCAAGTATGTGTTTAGTGCCACCATGGCCCATTGCTCTATCAAGCTTTCTATCAGGACTCTGGGCGCTATCAGGACGCTATCAGGACGAAGTCTTTCTGCCACTAGTAGTCTGTCCAATTCATCTGAGTGAAACAAGTAAAGTCTTCAACCCCTTTAGTGTCGAACACACTGCACCCAACTCAGGTGTCTTGGTTTCAGCCGTGAAGTCTATGTAAAGAGATTGGTTTTAAGCACAGATGTCGTAAGATCATGACTGTAAATTGTGCATTTCACTGCTCCCAAAAATGCGATCCAAAACTATTTCATATAATCTTAAATAGATATTAACAAGTATTGCGGAGTGATCTTTTGGTCATCGAATAAAATATCCTGTTTTCAGTCAGAATGTACTGTACATAAGATCAGAATGTACATAAGACTTGCAACATTATTAAAATGCCTCATAAAGCTCAGTATGTTTGAGGGCAGCATATCTGAATTTAATATCAGAAAACAAACCACTGTAGTTCGATTCATTCATCTAATATACTTTAAACGATATAAAGAAATCCTGAGTTACATTTCCCTATGAGAGACGTTCAGTCTTCTTCTTTTATTTTCCAGACTACATTTGTTATAAACAATAACATATTCACTACCTGTTATAAGTAAAACAATTAAATAAATTAATATTTTTTACACCTCTGTCTTGAATCTCAAACTCATCATAGTTTAGCAATAAAAAATAAAATGGGATGGTAATGACTGAATGTGATGGCCAGGGTTGCCTTTCTCCGTGGGACACGCATGGACAGTGGAGAGGAAGGTGGCTGAGCACAGGAGTCATAATGCTGATGAGATCTTAGCAGGGTGATCTGGTTTCACTATGAATTAGAGTTAAAGAGAGTTTCCTGCTGGGCTCATACTCAGGACAATCTCTCTCACGACCAGACATTCATCGTTAATATGACGTTCCCTGTGATCCTGCCTAATAACAAACACAGAGGGTGGGGTTTTTATGACTGTAAGGAAAAAAACACACAACTACTCTGCCTTTTGCTTAATGTTTATCTCTCTGGAATTGCACAGTGGTATGGCACTCAATGATACACTCTCTTTTAATTCACTTTCTGGTCTGTTTACACACAGATGAAGAGCTAAGAAATCAGGAAGGTTGGGGGTTCTTCAGCAGACACACTCAGCCACATCAACCCTACAGCAGCTAATCCTTTGAAGCCATTATATTCTGATTGGAAATCTAATAAACAAATCATCTATCTTGATGTGAAACAACTCCAAACATCAGGGGTCTGAGAGCCACTTCTGCTTCCCAACCAATGCAACTGCGCATGCATAAGATGATCACCTTTAAATCTATTCTGCCACCCTCTAATCAAGGTCTTAGCCTGTAGGTTATTCAGATTTTTCCATTTATTTTTTTTCCACTGTTTCAAATTCAATCACATTATCTGTTTTTGCTTCAGTCCCATTACTCACAGAGAACAGTCTGTAATGATAGTCTATCATCAACATGGTGGGTCGTGTTGCATCATTGATTATAATTTTCCAAACAGCTTTTATGTTCATGAGAAATCACCCTAAGAGCAACCTGCATTGCACTTCCCCAATCTGTTTCATACAATTATATATTTCAGTCTGACGGCAGATAAAAAATCACTATTGATCAAAGTGTTCTGCAAACATAGACAGACCTGCACGGCTATCTCCTTTGCTTTCTATTGTCTGTAGTGGGACAAACAATTTGGCACAGTTGAATATCCATCAGAACTGACAGGTCCATTACACACCAACATCAAACTGCTTTTGGTTGTCTGAACCTTTTTGTCCACTAGGTCCCACTTGAAGTATTACATACAACTTGAAATATTACCGAGTGCCTTTTTTTCTGTACCAACAGAACATTTTGATTTTTCGGGGGGTTGGCGTATTGGGCACAACAATCATTGCTGGTGGCAAGAGACAAGCAGGGACAGCTTTGAAAAGAAATATGTATTCATTTGGCAATTATGAGCGGTATTAAGAACCCTTCATCACACATATTGGAAAGTCTAAGTACTGTATTTGAATTTACAATGAGGAATACCCAGGGCATTCATTATGAGAGACTGTTTGTTACTGTTGCATAAGAAAAAAAAAGAGCTACTAAATCAGCTCCCACAGGACAACTGCTCCACCAGGTCGCACACTGCTCTGCTTATCCTTTGATGCGTCTGGCTATAAATTCTGAGTGCCGCTCATCTGTTCGCGGTGAGACAGTCTGCTTAAATACAGGATTGGACATTTAAATGATTTCACTAGTGACAGGCCTGCTGTGACAGAATAACAGATTCTGCTGAACAAATAGGCCGTGGAGGCTGCCGGGGTCCCTGGAGTCAGCCTCAAGCCCTCAGGCTCTGTTTTGTTAAGGACTTGTTTCAGTATGGCAGCACTTCTGGAAACATATTGGCCTTGTTACATTGAATGAAATGCTAATTCTCACAGACTGTCTGGGTTTTGGGTCTTTGTGTGCATGAATGCGGTCACACACTTTGCACAGGGTGAGGCAAACTTAATTAAATGTATACAGTGATTTTGGAATCACCTACAAATACAGAGGCATTATTCAAATTTAAAATATAAACACAATTTAGTAGTAGTGACATTTAATACAATGAGAGATTAATTTTTTTTTTGTCTTCAAATGTATCTATTCACTTCGTGCTTGCCTTGAATTAAAATGAAGCCTTACTTTAGAAGAGCGCTTGTCCTTTGACAGGCCGCAAAGGTGGGAGTCCCAGAAGGTATTATAAGTTTATGGTGGGATGATGAGGAGTAGGTCAGCCAGAATGTGCTTAAAAAAGCCAACCCAAGCTCTTTCTGAACTTACCTTTCTTTGTGTGGGGAATTGGACAAAAGCCATAGTTCCCTCTGGTCTGTCAAAGCTATTCTATAATCAACCAACCGTAGCCCTCCCTTTAAAGAATAGGAAGACATTATTCAGCTTCCTCCTTCTGATCTTGGGGCCACAACAAACCATGTAAGCCATGGCTGACTGGTTAAAGCAAAAAAAAAAAAAAAGGAAAAAGAGGGACACAATGTCCTCCTGTCAGCAACTACAGACACAGAGGCCTATGAGCCAGGCACCACGTGACGCTTCAACAACCACCTCAACCATGGTGGCCACAACCCTGAGAACTCCACACAGAGGGAGGCCTTGAACCTAAATGCTCTCAGTCTTCTATAAGGTCAGATGTCAAAAAGAGGGAGTCTTGTTATATCAAATTGGGTCTACAAGTCAAAGACATTTCTTAATCAAAGCCATTTCCACATATTTAAGAGTCCAGTGAATGGGCTCACCGAGGGAAATGTCATCCATGCACCGAATAATAAGTTTTCAGCTGTTATGCTTGCCAGTTGTCACTTAATGATACGGTATTTGTTGCAAGAACCCAAAAAAGATACAATGCATGCTGTAGTTTGAATGTGTAATCAGCACACTGAAGCGTCCACAACACTAAAAGCTTGAGCTGAGTTCTGTGATGCTGAGCTGGAACATTCACTGGCTGGAAGGTCTCAGTTTGCCAAATGGCAAGAGGGAATTTTAAATCAAAGAAGAAGTAACGTCTACTGGAAAATATCATGCGATAGAAATTGCAAGCTGATAAGAATTTTGTCCATTTTCAGTCAAAATTATAACAATCAGAGTAAAGCATGAGGGTTAATTATAACACAAACCTGGCAGGTTGCACACTCAAAATCCAACTTCTTACTGTACAAGAGTACAATTTTCAAACCATGATATCATCCCACTGAGGAACATTGATTCTATAAGTGTACTGCCAATGATCATGGAGGGAGCCACTGAATGTTAAATAGGTACAGAGCCCTGTGGCAGTAGCAGTGGCCCCCTGTTACCACTTAGTCTTATTTGGCTGGCCTCACTCACACTCATAATTAAGACCCCCCGCTGTGAATATAAATGGCCCCTCAATCAATAGTGATAGAAAGAAATAAAGAGAGAAAGACGTGAAGACCGTGGGCATATCTCAGGGGCAAACATGATAGCATTATGAAAGGAGCAGCTTGAAAGCGGCTTTTACTCTGACAAGGCGGCTAACGTTGTAATTGACCCTCAGGGGACGAAGAGCTCTTGTTATTTGAAAACAATTTCTCCCTCTTGGCCACTTCCTATCCATCCTGAGGGCACTGATTACCCATTTTTCTCCTCCATTCTGTTAACCAGCAAAAATCTTAAGCACAACGAATATGTGATGTTGGAAAGTTAGAAAACTGTCATTTGCAAATAAGAAATTAAGACAGATTTAGGATTTTCCAGATAGGCAGTAAGACGATCTCAATCAACAGTAAGATTCATCTGTACTCTGCAAGAACTGTAGAGCACAGTAAACTTGAGACCAAGTGTTGTTTTTAAAAAGAACAACCTGGGTGAAGAACACAACATGAGTGGATTTGCACTGCTGCTTTTTTTCATCTCCAGCTTCCTTTGTTCTGGTTTGACTTTTTCTCTGGCTCACGCTGCCCGATAGAGGCATATATCATTTAAAATAGTTACTTCATTCCCTGTCGTATTTCGAAGGTTTCTTTTTCAAAATGAATCCTCTTTGTCAAATCCATTGATCCTTGCAAATCTAGTGCAATATCACTGTTTGTTTAATAAATTGACCTGTAATGTAAATTAAGTTAAGGGAGTGAAAGAATGAAGGAAAAAAAGTGTGGGGGGGAATGCCCATTAACATTTTGCCTTGTGAGTTTGTGTGGTTAATTTAAAACATTTAAGGCTGGAAATGAGCTTCTCCATCAAATGTCCCACTTCCATTTACATTTCTTGCATACAAGTCAATTTGTGGCTGCCCCACACCATAAATCATTGCCACTGGAATGCTGTGTCTGTACCTCTAGACATTACCCTGGCGCATGGTACTTAAAAAAAGCAATTTAGAACTCCATTTGCTCAAAAAAACACTGTGCTTTCAGCAGACTCACACTTCTCCCAGTAAAATGAAGATTAAACAGCAATGCCTAAAAGAGTTTTATAGTATATGAATATCTTGAAATGATTCCAGTCTTCTTTTTTCCCCTTTTGTGTTATGCATGGTGAGGAATGGGTTGAAGAAGCAGGCAATGGAATTTTTTTTCCCCACATGAATTAAATGTGATATCTTAAGACAAAGCATCTGCGCAAATCTTTGTAACTATTATTTTCAATATCTTGCTCATCATCTGTGTTACTGACCTCACTCCCCTCCCCGTGGAGCTGCAGCACGCTGGTAGAGAGAAAGTGGAAATAAACCTACAGGTCTGTTTACTCTGCTTCCATTCACCATCAATAATGGGCTGATAAAAGAGATGCTATCTGACCAACCAGAAAGCAGTGGTCAGTAAAATAGGTACAATATTGTGTCACGTATCAGGAAATAATTGATGACCCCCTTCACAGGAATCTCAAACGGGGCATTGGGAAATCATTTTCAATCTATGGCTTAGCAGATGAAACAAATGCTCCCGGCTTGCTTTGTCAATTCTCACTCCTTAGGGTCAAACAAACAGCTTTTCCAGGGCCAACTCAAAGGCTGGTGTACAGGCAGCCAAGCTGAAAATGTCCCTTGTCCTGCAGAAAATGATACAACGGAGCATTTTATATACCAACAGTTTGTTATTTGTCATTGACAAAGTTATAATACGAGGAGCCTTCATATTCATTGACCAGGTGACCCTTGCATTCCCTGAGCCTGAAGCCCCATCCATGGAGACTTCCTCAGCCATGTCTACCCCCTGCTCTCATTAATGTCCCAGCCAAGTCTTTATGAAGACACAAAAGAGGAGGAATGAGTAACAGAGGAACACGCGGCATTAGGAAAAGCAGACACATAATATCACAAGCTTGCATTTACAAATATGTGTGAAAGCAAATGACAGCTTTCTTTTATCAAACTTATAATACTCACCCCACAAAAAGAAATAAGCCACTTATTGAATTATTGCTCCATAGTAGAAGACAGAATTAAAATTGATGGACTAAAAAAAAAAATGTTTCTCTCAGAAGCATATTTGTTTCTTTTAGAAACATTTTTTTACTCATTTTGTTCTTCTTAAAAAAAACAACTAATAAACTAGATCAATTGTCTTTACAAAATCTCGGATTGATAAATCTAAATAAGTGTGATAGAAAAGCATCTCAAATGTGAGGCCAATTAGCATTTGAATGCACTGTTTTTGTGTTTTAACATGTGTGTGCATGTTGTCAACTCAGCAAGTTTTTGACTGATTAGTTTTTCCCTCAGTGCTACCAGGGGCCAGACAATGGAAACTATGAGGGAAATATTCACCAAGCCCACACAAAAAAAAGCAGCCCGAGCAGTGCTGTGCTGCTGCGCCAATAGCTAATGAATCAATAAATTAAAAATATTTACAATTATTTGTTGATGGAGGTTGCAGTAATTATTTGTTGATGGAGTGTGTCTGAAAGCATAAATCAAAAATTATGTTTAGAATTAATCTAAATAGATGCAGTGTTGATACTTTCTCTGTTTTATTTTTAAATTGTTGTCCATGGAAAATTGACTGACAAACATGATTTTCAAATTAGATTTGGAAATTTGGGTAACAAGGAGTGAGTCAACAAATGAGGATTAAAAACCAAACAAAAATAAGAACGGATGACCAAGATAATCAAGTTAAAAAAGCAACAATAAGCCTTGAAACACAATTTTTCATTCAAGTAAAAAAAATACCTCAGACTACTTTTAACCACATCATGATGGGGTGCAGAATTAATCCTCCACTGTTCAGGGAGCGCTTTTCATTTCTTCAGCTGGCTTGTCGTTGGCCATGGGGGGAATCGACCGGCCAGGCGCGTGGGAGCCTCACATCTTACACACTGCTGTGTCCATGGGCCTCCTGCTCAGCACTGTGAAACCAACAGTTTATCCTCTACCAGCAGGGCCAGGAGCATGCACTGAAGGGGGGCACATTGTACAGCATTACCAAGACAAAAGGGCCATATGGGGAACAGAAGGATCTCCCGCTTGCCTTTTCAGCACATAACAAACACTGTGGCATATTATGCGAGGCATCGGTCACTTTAAGGTTACAGTTTTTTGCATAACAACTGATGAGAAAAGGAAAGTAATTTCATTCCAATTTAGGACTATTATTGGCAAAGCATGGAAGGATGAGATTTTTTTAGTTTTGCACAAAGCCTTCCATTGTGAACTAACTTACAAAAGCTTGGGAAGAGATAATGATATTACATTGTGTTGATTAAATCAACATCATATCCAGTAATATCTGATAATGTGTGTCTTCCTGCTTCTTTAAATTCAGATTTAGCAACCACGAGAGACCTAAAAACATGAGCCAAGAAACAAAACAAATGTATGTGCTAATTTATCTTGTTGACAAATCCAAGAGCCACAGAAGTGAGCGAGCACAAACCATAGACGAAGTGGCTGTGACGTCACGTGCAGAGCGTTGCAAAAATGATGCAATTATAAATGTCTGAACATCTTGTGTGTTGATTGGAGCATCGCAGATCTGGTAATGGTAGACTGCAGATCCAATCCATTTCCAGTGTATGGCATCTTCACACACAGTCAGTAATGCAGGGAAAATCATATGGTGAAGTGTTGCTTGATCTACGACAAGTGCATCAATGCCAAAAGCCTTTTTTTTTTCAGAAGCGATGTTTTAAATATCCTCTTTTGTGAACGGCTGGCTTCTCCTGAGATTGAGCAAAAACTTAAATTGATTCATATGAATATAATTAACCAGTTTCCCTTAATCAAAAGAGTTTGTTTTGATTTTTAAAACTAACTTAGAAGTTGTAATAGATTTGCGCTTGAAATTATTATTGGTACCTACAGAATGGTGTCAATAATTATTGGCCTACCTACGTTTAATGAATTGACTGTCCTCATGATCTAGCTCATAATGACTTTAGGACACCAAAGGGTCCTCTAAAGAAGATGAGAGCCTATTGATCCACAAGATAAATGCTCTTTAGGATGTTAATAGTCTAATTTGCTTTAATGATTTCTCCTAGCACATCCCCAGTCAAGGACAGGATAATATACACTTAAAAAGGCATTCCAAGCAGAAGCAAAGCAACTGGAGGCTTCCTGCATAAAAATGTAGGGCATTTGAGTCGAATGTTTGAAATTGATGATCAACCCCCCATTAGTTTGTCTTTATTTGCTTCCTTCCGAGGTAATTATCATGGATTAATGCTGTTCTGAAGTGTCATGTGAAATAACATTAGCAGTATCCATTTCCAGAATAACCTGCTCAGGCCTAATAAGCAGAGTAATAAAGCTTCCCAGGTTTTTCTCTGACGCAGCACTAAAGGGCCAAGTGAAGTCTTGCTCTTTCAGGTGGATGGCTGAGTCTTTGCTTAAAAAATCAGCTGTCCATTGTCAAACATAAATTAAATATGTACTGCAATTGTTAACCGTTAGTAATGTTTCTTTTCATCGTAACACTAAGAGCTCACTGATGTACCAAATAGGATGCTAAATAATTTTTTAAAACATATTCTGGATTTAGAAAAAACCCAGCTCCAAGCTATAAGTAACTTTTTGGCCCATAACACGGGCAAATTTTAATCTTGGACAAAGGCATTGTAGTATGACACACCAGAGACAAGATGAGCTACTGCTTTGGCAGTTTCAGGCATAAATGACATTGACTTCTGGGAGATGGAACTCTTTAACATGCTCTGCACCAACTGAGTCACATCTGCCGTTGACAAACAGCTAAGGAGTAACCTGAGTCTATGTTCTCTTTACTGGCAATTTTTACATTTTATCATTGAAGTCAATGAGCCAATCTGCAATTTACGCCATGGAGAGCAGGATGAGTGTATTCAGAACCCGGTCACACACCCAATCTCCTACTAAAGAGCAGCGATAATGTAATAATGCCTCACTGATGTGCCAGGCAGTAATGGTGCTGAACATCTCCCATTCATCCAACACTACCTGATCATTGCTTTAACAGAATAATACATTACGGCTGGAAATAGCTGTAAACCTCCAACTTTATCTTGGGAATGTGCTCTCCTTTTTACCTCAGGAAACATTCCTGTCCCTCGGTAATAAAAGGCAGAGCTATCAGGATGAAATGAAAAAGAGATTGAAACCCTTCTGTCTCAGTCAGGGAACACACAGATACACACACTCTGGCCTTCTTATTTTGTAGCCTACAAGCCATCGGTGTTACTATGAAAATAGATATAATGATCTTATTCTTTCTCCAAAAAGAAAATGAGACAACTGAAATAGCTGCTTTTTTCCTTTATGACTGTAAAGTAGGTTTGATTGACCGTTATTTTTCTCTCTTTCTTATTCCTGTCTATTCTTTTTTCCTTGACAAATGATACTTGGCCCTATGTTAATAATAGCCCACCTAAATGTGCTCAATTGAGCCAGAGCACCCAAATGTTATGGCAGTTATTCCTATTCAAATAGCTTTTTATCCTGCATAATTACAGAAACAAGGTAGAAGAGTGTAGTTCAAGCACAGAAGTAGAATAATATCTGAAGAGGCAAAGGTAGAGGTAAAAGGCCATGCTAGTGAAGGATATGTACACAGCCGAGATCTCCCAGTGAAAAAAGGTTCATGATAATTGAGAAAAGACTGAGGCCCAAGAAGATGACATCAGCCATTAACCTTATATCGGGCCATTTTGTAAATCAGTGTCACTCACATTTAATAACAAGAGTAATCAAAGGAATTATGCAAATTTAATTTGATGCCTCTTGCATTATGCAAATCTGAACTAAATATAATGAATTCTGACACCTGACCAGAGCAGTAAACAAAATGTGTGGCTCTCATTGTTAAAGCTTTACTACAGAGTGAATCTGGAGAAAAAGGCCAAAGGAAAGGTGAATAAATGCACCGGAGAACATCAATTAAATTATTGTTACCAACAATAAAGAATCAGTGATCTGTGTTCTTGTTTTGTGTTCTGCATTCGGGTGCTATAATAAAGGCATTTAGGTTGCTATGATTCCATATCCAAGCTACACTGGATGTTATTAAAAGGTCTTTGTGTAAATTTGTCTAGCGACTCAGAAAATGTTTCTGTAATGGACTGAGCACTCTGAGATACACAAATGAAAAAAGAAAACAACAAATGTCTGCCACAGAAGCAATTTTCTTTGAGCTGCATTAGTGACCAACATGTCTGCATGACCCACCGACTCTGACAACAACCCCACAGACACACTGTTACAAGTGGTTCATAATAACAAGGGGACTCCTCACATCATACGCAGTCAGCTGGTTCAGTACAACCAAATGTTACGGAGTAAAACAGCATGTCATGCTGCCATTTGACACGCTGAAATAAGATTAGATGGGATCCATTTCAAAGTGCGGGAAATGCAGTGGCTGGCCTGTTGCTGTATACAATCTGCAAAACATGAAGACCAAACAAGAGGTGGCACACTGAGGCATGAGCTGATGCTGACTGATTCTGAACTATGCTGCCTCATACTCACACATTTCAAGTATACATTAACATCCACTAAAACAGTGGGCTGCTTTTCCACAGTAACTATGTTGGATGGCCTAATCTGAGATATTTCACAAAATAATGGAAAAGTAAGTACGAGAGGTTTCTGAGTGCTCATCGATTAAAAAGAGCAAAAGTGAGACTAATCGATACTCGATGCATTTATAAGTAAGATTTGGAATGTGGTTGGACAATTGTAAAAACAGCCTTAAGAAACCAATTGATTCTGTGATAACAGAATTGAAATGATAATAAAAAATATCATTAACCAAAATTTGAATATATTAGTAAGAAAGCTGTAAGAGAATGCTTTAAACAGCATGGAGTCCATGCCATCGTTAATTCTTTTTGATCATCGAAACATGTTTAGAGTGTGACAGTCTCTCTCGGAGTACAGCAGAATTTTTGTGCCTCAAATGAAGTGTATTCCTAAGGACTAAAATGAGCTTCGATCTGTCCCAGAGGTAGCCCATCAAGAGGTGGGGAGGTTAGTTGGTCGTCACGGCCATCTAGACCCTGGCCTGTGAAAGGCTGCCAGAATCAATGCTAATTATGCTGCCATCTGCGAGGTGCCTGCACTAGCTTGACACCTGTTCACTTCCAAGTGACATACAGAAACTTCAATCAAGCTGGGAAACAAGATGCTAACGCCGCTGAAGAGGGAAATGATTGGTAAAAGTATTGACAGCGATGATTGTTAGTGGGTATCCAACTGTAGGAGGGATACCTGTCATGCCCACCTCTAACTGGGCCATGGGTGACATATAAAACATTCATGACATTATTCTTTGAACGATTCATTTCTAGCTGAAGCAGAACATAATCTACTGTCTTCTGTTTCTGCTGCGAGACCAATGAAAATCCCTAATTGACCCTTCTTCTCTGTCAGCAGTTGTTTTTTCCCTTGGAATCCCTGCTCGACCTACAGTGTGTATGTGATAAATGTCCCCAGGCTATAGTAACACTGTCCTCTTCCAGATAATTCATCATGAGGAGACAATCAGTCAGAGGACTTGATTAATATTTCCTGGGCGATCTTTGAAACTTTGGAGGCTGATCTAGTCAGCCACATTAGGTAGACGGTTTGCAAGAGGAAACCGATAAACTAGCTTTGGCTGTTTGCTCACTGAGACCGGGGGCCTGTCAATTCTTTGCCCCTTGAAAGAGATCTGCCATTAAGGTGACATGAGAAACAAATGAGGCCAATTTCTCCTCCAATGTCCCATCTGATATGTCAATAAAGGCCCAGCAGCCGCAGGATGCTCCGAGATAGATTTTTCCTTGCAGCTAGACAATCAGCGGAATACATCTAACTTTCGCCTGATAGGTGAATCACAGGGACAATGCCATTGAACTAGGGTTAAGTAGCAACTGCAGATCTGGTTCCAGACAAATACATGAATGAGATATCATTTTATGGGTCCCAAAACCATGAATAGGAATTACATTTGTCTTACTTGGTATAAAACTGATCATGGGCTAAGGCATACACAGAGCCTGAGCCAAAAAGCTTTCCATGTGTGTTTTTGGGCAGCTATGGTTAATGTGAGGCTTGAACTGTCAGACGATGATAATGAAAAAAAAGCATATTTAAGCCACAGGCAGGTGGATTACACAGCTGACTGAAATTAAGACGCTAAAATCTTTGTTGCTTGAATTAGAAATTGTATGAACTAATCTGAATAGAAAAAGCTGCTTTCGTATGGTGAGTAGCTGTGAGCAGGAAAGTTCAGGATTTCACTCTGTGACTGCTCATGAAACAAATCTGGTGCAAAAAAAATAAACAAAAAAAGCTTTTAAGGGAGATAAATTGTGAAAGCAAAAAATATATCTGCTTCTCTCATCTTCCCCTCCCCCAACATAGATAAAAGAATAATTAAGAAATAATCATAGGAGTGCATAGGAGAGAGACAAGTATTCGACCAGCCTCAGTCAAGAACTGACAAACTGAAATTAAGATATGTCACGATTAGGAACAACATTACATGCCCACATGTGGCTGTGATAGTTATTTGTAGAATTATAGCCTCATCTGCTGAGCCTCAGCATCAATACACATTCATTACGCATGCAGCTCATAAAGTCAAATGTTTTTCAATAAATATCATGGGAACAAGGCTCGAGATGCTCCACATTCAGAGACTTACAATGGCAGCATATGTTGAGGTGGATTGAGTCCTCAGGCTCCAATCTGGCTCTCTTTCCCTCGGACTAAGAAGATAAATTATGTGGGCTATTTTTCCATTATGTTAATCAAAACACTTGCCATATGCATTACTATTATTAGATTTGTAGCAGAAGACATCCTGCATTCAATATGAAACTTTGAGACGGAGCTTTAATTGATATAAGCCCAATTTTAGGATAGTCAAACATAATTCAGCAGCTGGCTCTGTTTATATCGCTTGTTAACACATTATGTATGTTTTATGGGGTGTCAATTGAAGTTGTTTCACATTACAGCAGCAGCCTATTTACAAGGATGCTACAATGTATGATGAAAAGCATGATTACAAGGTAATGCGATTGAAATTTTAGCTATAACAACACAGTATCTGTTCCAGCTGTGTTTCCACAGCCATTTATGTGCTGTTGATGTGAAAGGAGGATGCGTTTTACTTGAGTTAAAGCAAAATAAACAAAACAAGAGCCATAGTTCTGCCACTTAAAGGGCTCTAAGAATGTGTTTCAGCCTACCTGAGCTGAGCTAATTGATTCTGAGATACACAGGAGGTCTCAGACACCATCTTAAATTCCAAGGTTGTGCTTTTGGCCTGCTGGACGTCCTTGACTGGAGCCAGACGCGGGTCTAGAGAGGGCTGTTTGGCCAACAATGTCATTGTTATGGCCTTTGTCATCTCAATTAGCAGACGGGTGCTAAAACACAAAGCTCTAAATGGAGGCATCAGTGTTAACCTGGGACAAAACACACTGGCCATAAACCCTAGCACTTATGCCTACTGCTGACTGTGCTGTTTGTCTCTCATTACCTTCAGGCAGCAAAACAGGGCCCGGAGGTTACACTAATGACCCACTCTTTCACAAAGATGCTGAAACTACTCTGCTGTTGTCAGATGGAAGTATGGAATGAAACATTTACTTTTCCCCCCTCTTTTTAACCATAAGCAGACCTGGTCATTCAGTTAGCTCTGTCATTTGAGCTGGGTGGTCAAGTGAGCACCTGGAAGGACAGAAACTAAGTTTATCATTAAGAGTGTGTTTCTGCGATGAGAAACAATTGCTGATTAAATTAGGCCCATTTTAAGGTCAATGTATTTCTTTAATCAGTTGTCTCTTTTGATCATTCCTGGGAAGAGTGCTCCTCAAACTCTGTCCTTGGTAATTGGTCTCTTTACTGGCTCACTGTCTGTACTCATATGCTCATCATTTAATGTTTCCAGCATTTTCAGCACAGGCAGAGCACATAATGCTGTGCATGTTTAACAGTCATTTCCATAAGTAAGTGCAATTTCTGTACAGTTTGTTCCTGTGTAATGAAGTGAAATCTTGTTTGTATTCCCTCTATTTCACAAGGAAAACCCACTCAAGCAGCTACAGGGGAATTAAAGCGGCTAAAAATTAAAAATCAGCACTATTTTTAACGGAATGTCACACTATTAGGAAATAAAATCAATTACTTGAATACTAAGTAGTTTTGCTTTTGTTATTTCTGATTTTATATTCTGCTAGAGTCTTTTCCCCCTTCATTGTTATTGTCTGAGTCTATAAGTGACCTTAACAAGAAAAAATGCAAATGATGTGCGAGAGAAAATGGCTAACATTTATTTATCCTCGCTGTTCCCTTGTCTTGTTGGTGTCATTAGAACAGTTCGCTGCGTCCCATTCTCTCCCATTATCTCTGCTATCAACGCAGCACAGCAAGATTCCAGCAGGGCTATAAATACTTCCCCTGGACCACATACGGCTAGCACATCATCTCCCAGACACAGCTTAATGACGGAAAAAAAAATCTAATGTCTTTTTGCTCCCTTTCTTCTTCACATTCTCACAATACCATGAAAAAAAGTCAGCCAGCTTGCAGAAGTTACACATACATTTAGCTACAAAAAAGGAGAGAAAAGAAACATCTGCTCTTAAGTGTCAGCGACATCTAAGGAGGTATGAGAGGAATGATAGATGTCTGTCTTGATCATCCACAGGCACGGGTTTTTGTCGATTGCACCAGGGTCACTGACTGGCTCTGCAAACCCATTAGAGCGAGAATGCAAAAAGGACACTTTATCTGAATTCATTACAAATGGATCTATATCTTATGTTTAGGGCCAAGGACACGATTTGTATCACAATGCAAATATCTATCATTAAATGTTGACAGTTCATTTTTCCTGGCAAAGAAAGAAAAATGTTGTCTGTGTAACACTCTCTGCGCTGTTCTATTTCTGATAAAGCACCGCAGCGTAGTTGAAGCTGATTTGTTGTCTAAATTGAATGGTTTGTCATAATTTCATGGGGGAAAAGTATCCGGTATCATGATTTGCATGTATTATAACATTAGAGGTGAACAGTATGATAAATATCCCAAATATTGATAGTAATGTAAACATACAGCACATGTACTGTTTGTGATTTTTTTTCTGTTATTGGAAACTAGCAAGTATCAAACATCTCATCCTGATGCAGGTGTATTTAGAACTTTGCTTTTAACACGAAAATGGCATGAAGTAAAATTACTGCACAACAGTCCCAGTCATATCAATTGTAACGCTGTCCACATTCTTTTTTGTTTGAAGCTCAACATCAAAGTTTTTGTGCACTTTGTCCAAAGCAGAGATTTGAGATGTGGAGCACATGGCTGGGCATGTCAGTCAAACAGCAAAAGGAGCATCCCGTTGTGTTGCTATCTAAATAATGGCTATAAAGCGTAGCTAACGGTGTCCTCTGAAACGTGCTCAGGTGGAAAGAACAAGACAAACAGAGACAGCCACTGCAGTGCTCCATAACACAGAGGACAAAGTAAAGGCCCCATTTCCTCCTTCTAATCAGTGTTTACATCCACTCTAGTCACAAGTACTAGTGGCTGAGGAAGACGCTACTAATCAAGGTAAGCTGGCACTGTTTTCTTCTTAAATTGTCCATCTCTCTCATGTCCCCTTATCTCATCTCCCTCTATGTGGCTCTCTGATGGAGGCAGTGAAAATACAGCTAATTAGAAATGTAAATGGTGGCAGAGTGACTTCTAATTTTACATTAAATAGTCTCTTACCTCAGCAGAAAAATTTATCATAGGAGTCAATGTCAACTTTTACTGGGGAGGGCTATTTGCATTTTTGCATGCATTAATTTCCAGGATGTGCACAGCCTTTAGAGCCGGTACAAAAAGGGGCCTCGCAGAAGTCTGTGGACAATGCAGCTCGTTTCTACCTGTTTTCAAATGCTGTGCAAGACATGTCATAAACCACAGAAGGCAAAGCAAACGTGCGCTAAGTCTGCAGACTGCTGTAATTTTTCTTCATTCCACAGCTGTTTACAAGGTCACAGCATGGCCATGATGACTGAATGAATGCATAAAACACAGCTCAATGCGAGGAGCAGAATCCCAGGTCAGGCGGTGCAGCTAAACGCATTAATTATCTTTGCGGCTCTTTCTTGAGGTGAGAGCAGCAGATCTGAGACGCGGCCAACAGAAGCGGTCTACACGGACCACAAAGCCAGAGGGCACAGCAGCAAACATGTGGTAGGTGCCAAGCTTCAGGCTTTGAGAAGTGGACACCGGAGACCAGGCTGATTAGACTTCTTTCAGTGTTTCTGCAAAGTCATATGAGTGCCATTTCATTTGAATCCACATCTAACCTTAAATCTAACTGTGTTGCATTGATGTTGCACGACCTGAATTTTAACAAATAAAACCCTTCTAGGCTCTGACCTCAGAAGGACCACAGATTGTGCTTGCCTAGCCATTGATTTGTCAGGACCTCATCCTTCTCTCAGCTGTTCTTACATCCCATGCAGCTCAATCCATTTACATTTAAGCACAACTCCGCTCGGCCTAATTGGTTCATTAGTCTACATCGTGGTCAATCCATTCATCACTTCGCATGTTACTTAAAACCCCATTTCTCTAGTCCTGTCACTGTGGTCTACCTATACCTGTTTTTTTTTAAGGAGAATGAGGAGGGTTATATATGTCTGATAAACAACAGGGTGACATCACAGCAGGTCCACTATTGGTATAATAAATTAAATGTCTTTTAAATGCATATTTTCAATCATTTCTCAGTTCTTTATTTAATTTTCTAAAACTTATACATGCAAAACAAACTTCTCGTTCTATGCATTTAAGACAGAAAAACTTGGGGTAGACTAGAAGGCAAAAGAGATGGATAATATGAAGGACAGAGAGGGTGGTAATGATCCCTGCACGGAGAGACTTGGCCCACCCACTGGCATACTGGCTTGTATGGTCCACTGATTTCAAACTTGCTGAGGTCTAAAACTCATATTATGCCTCAAAAAAGGCAGGCATCCAAGACATCAGCACAAAGAGGCTAATTAATTCTCAGACACGATAAGACATTATCAAGTTTGATGTACAGTTCATGAACTCTTTGGGGGCTCTCCAGTATCTAGGCAAAACAATTTGTAGAAACTTGCTTTGACACAAAGCAAACAATAAGTCTAAGGCGGAAAACCTAATTTAGATAAGGCTATCAAGATATGTTTGAACACGTGCATTCTAAATTCTGTCAGTCGGTTGTTTTACAGATTAAGGCACCCAGCAGGGAAAGCAACAGAGAAATGTAAAGTGCAGAATCCAGCAGAGGTTTCCCTTTATATTCCCTGTGTTTGAGTGGCTCCTCTGTTGCCTTGGTTGATTATATTCCACTTGTATTCACTTTACCATTGCCAGGTCACAGCCACTTTATGTGTGCTATCTGCTGAAGACAAGCGCAGCCAGCATACCTCTCAGGATGATTCAATGTCTGGTACAGTCCCTGAAAGCGGAACTCATTTCCAGGCCAAGCCACCTCTGAGTCCCAGCAGGGAGACATGAAGCAATCTCAGGCCCGTGATGCCCCGCCACAGTATCCGCTGCCCTCTCACTCCCACATCCTTCCCTTTTTATCTGGAATCTATTTTCCTGCCCCCTTCCCCCACCCTGTAAGGTATCTCCATCTGATATTTTACATCTCCCCTCTCCTTCTCTCTCTCCCTCTGGTTTCCTCCTCCCATGATGGATGAGTTCCACTCTTGGGTGTCTCAGCCTGTCCATCATGCCCTGCGATTAGGAATTAAAAATTGCAAACGTTTCACAATGGCCACCCCCATTTTTCTCCGACTCACCCCCAAAATCACCTCTCATTCAACCGCACCTGCCGTGCCACCACCTCCACAACCGAAAAAGCCTCAACGCAACAGAAGCAGCCTAAAATACTACACCCACTTCAGATGCAGCAAACACCTACATTCATCTAAGTGGGGGGAAAAAAACATAATTTATTTTGTACTTCCCAGATAATTTACTTTTTTCTTTTCTTTCCACAGGAATTCTCCATTTCCCTATAAAATGAAAATTCATCTAGAATTACATCTTATGTCATCATTATGTTTATTAAGCGTGGATGATGTATATGAACAGCGCTGGCTTGCCGCTGAGTGCTTAATGATGCATAAGATTAAGCCGAGGCTCTCAGCTGCGCTGTGACTCCCCTCTGGTACCCATACTGCCGAGGCATGCTGGGAGTACAAGCTCCAAACGGCCATCAGGTGAAAGGAACTAACATCTCTCTTTTTGTCTGTGCAAGTGAGACTAGATATGTGTGTGTGTGTGCTTATATATAGTGCACACAGGTAAACGGGAGAGTGTTTCTTCCATGAACATGTTAGAGCTGTGAAGGAACAGAGCACTATTACCTTGCTTTATAGCATCTGTCCAACTATATTGGAAATAACTTGCTTTCTTCCTGCTCACTGTGCTCTGATCGTGCTGTTTTCTCTTCTTTCATATCTTTCCCTTTTCTTCTTCTCTATCCATCTATGGGCCCCTTCGCTCTACATTCTTCCTCCCTCCATTTCTCTTCTCCCCTCCTCTCCGCCACGCCGCTGTTTTGCCGCAGCAGTCTATGACAAAAACATTATCCTTCTGCTGCTAAACAATCCAATAAACCTCTCCACAGGGAGGAAGTTAACCTCTTGTCTGTTCGACTGATGCCTTGAAGACCACGTGACGGCTGCCACAGTAAATTCAAATCATTAGTCTCCTTGCCCCCCATCAGAGAGAAAAACTTCTATTAGTAATGGAGACCTCGTAAGAGACCTTCCGCAGGGAGAGCACTGCCTTCCCAATTCCCAGTGGAGAAATCCAGCGCAAAAAACTAATTCTACTTTTAATAATCTGTCATCAAGACCAGAGGCAGTCATAAATTATGTGGGGAGCATGTGCGAGAGCGAGCCACAAGAGGGAAATCAGGGTAGAAAATCAGAGCCGGAGTTTGACAAACTTTCCTGAAAATAAATAACTTACAAACAGGATTAGTTGTTAAGTCACAGCTGAGTGCATAGTCAAGCCATTCCAATCAGCCAATGTAGATGACGAATTTATAGGTAGAGCTCATCATTTGTTTTCCTGCTCTCATGCCTCTTTTTATATGCATGCCACCTTTTCTCATTCCTGTCTCCTTCAAGCTTATTATATTCAGGGCCTGTTGTCACACCCTGGGTTGTTTTTATCATTAACTCTTTGTGTTCTGAATCAACAAATACTTTTTAAAGTGCTTTTCAGGTGATATATTGTTTGTTTTAAAGGTATTATAAGCTGGTTGATGATGAAACAAACCTGGCTTGTGTCTTAAAGTTGATGTAAGGGAAGTGGACTGGTCTCCGGACTTTAATGGATCATTATAACAAAGAAAAATAATCAATGGTGAAGCTTGGTGTGGAAAAAAAAAACACATGAAGCATGGCATGGCCAGTGTGCTTTGTTGGGGTGGGATATGAAATGCTATCAGCCGCAAGGGTCTGCTCTT
Organism: Menidia beryllina; assembly: GCA_013363375.1. Classification (NCBI taxonomy): domain Eukaryota; kingdom Metazoa; phylum Chordata; class Actinopteri; order Atheriniformes; family Atherinopsidae; genus Menidia; species Menidia beryllina. The sequence continues at coordinate 2,982,187 of JABUIW010000056.1, forward strand.
TGTTCCTGTGTCAATATCTCTGTAAACTATCGACATGCATCATAATCGTTCCCTTCTATCAAGTGCAGACTAAAGAACAATCTCCATTAGGTGACAGCGCCCCGGCAGGTTGATAAATGCTCCCTGACGAAAGGGAAGGAATTGCGTAAAATAAAGAGGCATGTTCCAACAAGTCTTGTCAAAATGGTATTGATTTAATCATCTGCAGAAATACACATTCTTGGTTAGTGTAGCGTGCAACAGAGATGGCAGGAGCAGCAGAAGCTGGGATACGCTTTCCAGTTGTTGACGCAGAGATGCTCTCCCTCATTGGCTTTGCAGGTGATGAAACACACACTTAGCTGCGCTCTAATTTTTTTCTCCTCTCTGTCCCTCTTTCCCTCTTCAATCAGATCTTATTCTAAGAAAGTGACTGCAAATCTGCTTTCTATTTTTATTTAGGCGCAACAAATATAGCTTAATGTATGTGGGCGAGCCTGTATGTAATGCTCCGCTGTGACCAGCCTTCTCTCTGGCCTCTCAGCAGAATGCAGAGGCGATAGATAACAATAGCCCTCCATCATCTAGACACACCAATGGTATTCTAGTAGCTGAAGTGAGGTGGCCAGAGGTCTGGGTGTGTTTATTTAACATTGGGGTATTGGAGAGTGTGGATCACCTTGGGACAAATGGATCCTGTCTCCTTTCTCTTCTGGCAGCCTCAGAGTAAACACAGTGGCGGAAAACTGGAGGTCTCATTGCTCTGACGTACAAGTTCATCAAGCAGGTTGGTGGGTTTATCACCGCGAGCTTACAACAGGGAGCAGCCCCTGTGAAACATGGGCAAGGTCTGTATAAATACTCAGCGTTGTACACGCTTTAACGATCAGCCACCACTTCACTTGTGAACGAGAATGAAAATCAAGCCTTAAATCAAACCCCAGCAAGTGACAGTGATCGCGAAGGCAGTTGTTTTCTTACAACTGTTATCATTTAGAAGGTTAAAGGGGGTGTTATTATCTCTGCACAGCCCATCTGAGCAGTGATGAGGTGAACACAAATAATGTCTGTTCCCTATAGAGAGAAGATGTGTGGCTGCGGCCGCTGGGGGTTGGAGACAATCCCGCGGTGACCTGACCTTGACATGTCTGAGTAAAATGGTGGTGGAGGCTAATACCTCATCATACTGAGTTTGACTTTGTCTTCACTGCAGTGGGCAACATAAAACAAAGGATAACACTGTGGACAAATAGTCATAAAATACAGACAATTAACACAGCCTCCCCACTGCTTAGGAAACATAGAAAAATCCTTCATTCCACTCTCAACTGACATTTGATTAATATGCTCACATTAAAACTTATGTAAAGCTGCTTAATAGCAACTAGAAGAGTTAACTCATCAGATAATTTTAGGTCATCATGTTTGCTCTTATCGCTGCGCAATGCCTATCGAATAAACTAATTACAAAAGAAAATCATGACCGAAAAGTCAGAAATTTGGATATTGGAGATAATGATGAGAGCAGAAAACAGCCTCTTTTTCTCGGACAATTAAACTATCATTCCAAGACCGTCAAATTATATTTGACCTCTTCATAAAATGTCTATTATACAAAAAAAAAAAGATGAAATGTCTTCTCTGAAACCAGGATATAAGTCATCATAGCAAGGCAACAGCAAAGCTTCAGACATTAGTCAGTCCAGGAGGACAAGTGGAGAGGTGAGGGAGACACCTCATGTGAGCACAGACCTTTATATATTACCTCCTGCTCCAAAGTAAGGACAAAGGGAATGAAGATGACTACCCTGTCACAAGAAAAAACAGATGAACCAGCCAGACCTGGCTGAACTGTTCACTTACTGCAACCTGGGCCTCAGACAACGCAGTGAAGCCAGAGTTACTGTTTCTTTCTTTTTTAACATTTCTATATTTTTGATCAATGACTGTGGAGGATGTTCTGCCATGCTCTTCTGGTGCTTACAAAGTATGTCAAATGGGTTGTGTTTGTTGGTTATTGATGTTGTTTTTTTTAAGTGTGCATCATGAAAATCACAGACAGTTTGTTATAGATTATCATGAAAATTATTCTGTTTGAAATCTCAAACACCTTACTGTTAAAACATTTTCATGCATTTATAACACCAATTTTTATTAGACTAACATTTCAACTACAATAAAGTATACATATTTTATTTAAAACAATTTTTGTAGCTGTAGTTTAAATTAAGAATATCCATTAGACTTCTGCTTAGGTTTGTACTTTAGGCCCAAACTAATTGATGATCTTTAAATCATGTGAATTAACTTAGGTAAGGTGCTTCCTTATTCAGTGTAATCTGACTGCTGAAGCACATCAAGCTGCCATCTGAATTGTGAGAAATTATGTAAATATTTGATGGCACATCAGAATAATTTGATACATGTTTGTCTGGCTTTCATTCTAAATGTCTCATAGAAAATGGCAGCAAAAAACAAGAAAACAAATATTGACAGGCAGAGTGCAGCATTTCTGAGTAGAAGTAGTCTTAAAAATGAACTAACGTTCATGCAGAATGGGTAAGAGATAAATGCAACATTTACAGTTCCCCATTCATCTAACAGTTAAGGCAATCTTAATCTTTATGTCGATAATGAAGATGTGTGTGGTATCAACTAGTCAAGGTAATTAATAGGAATGTCAGCGACACTGTATTAATAGCATCTTGCATGGCATCAATTTAGTATAAATTGTCGTTTTGACAAGGCACTTTAATTAAAACTATCACGCCAGAATTAAAAGGACCGTGGTAGTAATTTTGGGAGACTATCAAATAATGTTACCATCTGGTATTTTTTGAATGTGTTCTCCCTGCTAATTATAAGTGATACTCAAAAGGTTAGAGGCGCTTTGGCAGATGCAGCTATCACCACCTAACTGCCGTTGCAGTAACCACAGGTTACTGCATGTAATACCAGGAACAGCATGATCTTGCAACAAACAACGTTTTGTTTTACAAATTCTTTTCCGTAATTTTCTGCAATTCTTTTTGTTTGATTTACAAAATCGCATATATGGGTGAGCTCAAACCATATTGTTTTTTCATCTGCCTCTGGAATCAATCTTCCTGTCCACTCATACAATCCAGGAGTGAATTGAGTGTGGATCTTCACTTCTGCGTGCCACCCCAGGGATGACCTGAGACAGCACTCCTGCAAAGGTATCTCTGTCTTAACAGAAAATGCACTGCTTACTCACCCAAACCCAGGAACTGAACAACTAGTGAGAGCAGAGGAGTATTTTATCTGCTAGTAGGCTTAATGGGTTCCATGGGGGATTCAGTCATGACCAAGAAATCATGTCGTTGATCATAAAGATTTATTTAAACAACTAACCTGATTATCATAAAAAGGGATCATGTAGTGCCTTTTGGTGCACCTAGGAGGTGAGGCTCAGATATGAGCAGAAATTAAAGGTTAATTTCAGGTTCAGTTCACGATAAGTAGTTCAGTAACTTGGTGATTTTTACTGTGATTTGCATGTCTTTTACTGAAATGAGTAAAAACAGTGTTATTTGAAAGGATTTATCCTGGGATACAACAAGATTTCAAAATATTACCCATATTTAGAAATTCCAAACTCACCGTTGAATCACCACAGACTGAACTGTTCAATGAGTTACACAGAATTTGTAGCTAGATTTAAAAAAGTGGGCAAGAGGTGAGTCAAGTCAAAGTGTGATGGACTGAGTAAGTGTATGAGTATGGCAGATATTTGCAACAAATGAGAGAGTGAACAGCCTGACCTCTTTGCTGACTTGTGTTTTCAGTCACTCTTCCTGGTTACTATGCGTCATGCTTTGTTTCACCTGACGTGCAATTATTTTTCCCATTAAATACACAACATGTATTTCACTTATTTTTTCTGAATGAAATTTCAATCAAAGGCCATTACACTCTTCAGACAGAGAAAGTTTAGAAAAATAACAAGGCGCAATGGAAAAGCAAATAATGCTCTGTCAACGGAGATGGAAAACACAAAAATAATCATTTGCAAGAAGCAGGTGATGCATATGTTAAAGTGTCAAGAAGCAGCGGAAAAATTAATAGCTTTCTGCCATAAGCATTCTCTGATAAATATGATTACATTTGCATACTTCATTTTACTCTTGATCTGTGTCTTGGTGATTCTTGTGCACCTGCACCAATAGGAAAAGTCATTTTTTCATTCCTAGTTGGACATTAAACAAGTATTTTGGATCTCATTGGGCATTGCCCTGCTGTTCATTCATCGATTAAATCATTTGGAAAAACATACAGAAATGCATCAATAAGTGCTTATAGAATGGTTGTGGATCAAAGGTTAAACAAATGGTTAAGTTGCTTTTAGTTCACATAAATGTAAAATTTAATTACCCCAGTCTACTTCTGCAATGTAATCACTGCTATGTGTATAATGCTTAAATCAATGATTTGAGGAGATGATTGTGGGCTGTGTGGTGGGTTTGTTTTCTGAGAAAGGTTTGTGCCTCATTAACTTATCAATAAGGCCATCTGACATTGTCTTCTATTTGCCCCGATGAGGAAGGCTGTCCAGTCCGGGGTAATGGCTCCACATTAGTCCCACATCTTGACATGCAGCGAAAGAATCAACTGCTGAAGACCTTCGGTAACACGCTTCACATTTTCTTTACAATTACTCGGTGCATTTGCATTTAGCTCAATTCTAATGAAAGTTATAAATCAAGTTCAAGGTGCCAACTGTAGACCCCATGTTGGTTTTCCATCACCATTAAGTTACTTAATAAAGGTGTCACTTTGGTCAGCTTTATGCAATAGGTCACTGAACATACAGTCACTGGTTTTTAGCAGATGTTAAAATGTTTGTGATCCATAGATTTTAGGAGAATAGTCAGTAAAATGTTGGATAACGCAATTTTCTATGTCAAATTAAGTATTTGTTAATAACAGCTCCTCAGCAATGATAGCATTTGGTGTATTCGCCTTGTATTTGAACTAACACACATATTTATGCTCTTCGTGTGGTGAATCTCTGGGTATCAGTATTTGCTCTTTTCCCCTGCTGTTTTCCAGTTCAGGATTCCAATTAACCTGTGCAAAGCGTGACACCAATCACAGGACGCTGTATCGACAACGGGCATAAAAAGAATAATGCTGTTAGGATGATGTAGCTTACTGTGGGGGGACTCCACCCTCACTGGTGACAGAGAAGTTTGCTCCAGTCATTTATCAAGTCTTCTCTGGCCACAGAGGGGCTGGCGACTCCCAGGGCCGCCTGCTGCTTGGGGGGCCAGCGTGCAATATGTGCATTTTAGGCCTCGGGTGGGCTGGCAAAAACTGCTGATGTGCCCAATGCAGCTAAGTTTGATGGATTTGTTGTTGTCATTTGCTTTGGTTCTCTTCCCCGCAACAAAACAAAGAGAATCATTAACTCTTTTGTGCCGTGTGGAACTTTTATAGGTTGGGGATAATGCAAAACGAGATGGGGTACAGATGGGGTCAGCTGGAGTGTTCTGCTGCTGAAGCCCTCCAGAATGGGGTGTTGAACATGCATGGATGATCTTCCATAGAGAGCTGATTACAGAATGATTTAGTGACCACTGATATCGCCTTTCTTTTTCGAGTTCCCATCACTGGGCTCATTTCAGCCGCAAGAGTAAAGCTGGCGGTGCTCACCACTTATTTTTATAGCCATGCACTGTTTAGCAGTTCATGCAATGTTCTGGCCAGGCTTAAGACCGAGCTATTACTGTGCATCACCATTAGAGGCGTGCAGGGTTTCCTGATGCATACTGGCACCGGTTTGCTCCACCACTTATTCCTGCCGCTATTTCTACAACTTAGTAATAGTCAGCAAAAATCTAACAATGGTAAATTCTGAAATGAACTAATTGAACAACATATTTGATTAACAAATATTCAATAAACATTTTTCCCTTAAGTACGACCAGGTCAAAACCAAGCAGCTGTCGCATCATTGTATCACATGTTATATGCTGAAAACGTTTCTTTCCATTTTTGTGACATATAAGTAGCTGTAATTATCATCACACTGAAGATCATACGAAGAATCACTGAAGAATCATATAAGATTGTTTTGCCTGATAATACAGGGTGGTTTTGCAGACATAAAGACAATATCAACACAAATGAAAGCAGTGCATACTAAACATTCAGATGCATAGTTCAACACCTAAAACCTTATAAAAATGATTGAGCTGGTAGCATGTGTGCCTTAAACACTGTTTAATTGAACAAACTTAGTTTCCCCAAAACAGTTTGGATGCAACAAACAGTTCAAGCTACTTACTGTACTTGTTTGATCAAAAGTATGTGTTCATACAGTTTTTAAACTTCAAGGTAAAGACTTCTCTCCCAAAGGGAGAGCTGAGGACCAAGATAAATTCTTTTATTTTTCTCTGTCAAGTCGTCATAGTCTGAGACAGAGAACAAATTGAGATTGTAGCAACAGGCTGAGACAGTTTGCTGTTGACTGCAAGGGTTACGGGGTGATTGAGTATGTGTTTGACTGCCCGAGGCCGAGGGCTAACAGTACTGTTACACAGACAAGGTCATCTCATAGCAGGAGTAGCCTCAGCAAATAATCCCAGGGTTCCTGACTGCTCCGTACAGAGGCAAGCCACAAAATTGATTAAGATGAGAGAACCCTCTTTGGGGAATGGGATCATCAAGACAAATGGAAGAGTTTTTGTTTGGGCATATCGACAGGATATGCTTTTTTGTCAATTGAGCATTAGGGTTCAGCTCTTAACCTGTCTCCTACAAAAGAGGGAACAGTCACTGAAAATCTACAAAATGTTGATATGTCTCATTGAATAAGTGGTGAGCTACACTGTACTGTCTACGTGGGGCTCTGTGGTCATAATTTCATTTAGCTTTGTGCCACATGATCTTTGAAGAAAAATGGCTGCACTATACAGTAGCAATATTTTATCAATACTGACCAGAGGCTCAAGCCAGACTTCATATATCCCCCTTATTCTCATCAATAACGCAAAAGGGGAAAGTTATTTCCCATATTAAACTAATCTTTCCTTTTTATTGTATTTTAATGAAACAGACTTCGTTCTAAGGCAGTAATTCATTCCATTTGTTATGTTTGGACAACTCATTAGAATTATCATCTATTATCATTAGACTGAAATTTTAAGCTTCTTCTCCCTTGAGATGCAGTGCGTTTCTTTTCTTCGGTTTGCATTAAAACAAATGTGGACCTGCTGATGCATTAGATTAATGTGCTCAGTCACTGCCTACTGCAACGCTCTTCTGTTGAAAAATAGTCCAAGTCTCTGTTTTTTTAACATCACATGATGTTTTTTTGCTTTGAATGAGTCCTTTATGTTGGTGCATTGTTCTGTTCATTTTATCCACCTCAACAGCAATTAAGTACTTTCCATGCAAGCTAAAGCTCTACAAGCCACCCAGGTTTGCATTCACCACATCATACATGCCCAGAGATGTATTTGTGGTTGATTTACTGACTAATGTCATCATGCACATGTCAAGCATTAGCAGCTCTGACTTCATGTAACATTTACTAAATCATAATGCTAATGGATTATTTAGACTTCCAGATCAAATACAAAGTTCCTAATACTTACTGAGTTTGCTCCACCATATCAAGCTCATTACTAATGACAAAGTTAGCTTTTTTCCTGAATAAATAAAGTTGATTAATTAGCAAGTCAAAAAAGTGAAGATGATGTATGCAGTATAAATCACTGTCATAAAAAACTTACTGAATCGTTTCATTTGCATTGCCTGACTTCTTAATTGCATGCGCCCAAACTTTACAGATTTGATGTAAAATGAATAACATGGAAGGTGAAAGGTTTCATAGCAAATCTGTCAAGTAAAAAGAATCCAGATGCTGTTGTCCCGAGAGAATGAAACATTAAACCAATGGCTTGTTAGCAATTTGTGACATGATTTGAAGGAATGTTTGGTTATTTTCCGAGATACGCACTGTTTTTTGTCTTTGTACTCTGTATTTTGTTATTATTATTATTATTATTATTATTATTATTATTATTATTATTATT
>JABUIW010000056.1:2990238-3016787 GCA_013363375.1 Menidia beryllina
TTATTATTATTATTATTATTATTATTATTATTATTATTATTATTATTATTATTATTATTATTATTTCCATCGGTTCTTTTAACGCTTCACTTCCGGTTTGTAGATTAAATTTCCGGTACGATTTTTCAATGACGTGACGTAAACGATAAGCGCGTTTGTTTGATTGATGCAGGTGACACATCATGGACCCCACACGTCAAAAGAGAGAGAGATGGAGAAAAGTGACAGAGCAACAGAAAAAAAAAATCTAAGACTATTCGAAAAAAAAAAATCGGAAGGTTTCCCATGTATGAGGTCATTTAATCACGTCAAGGCCGCGCTAACGAATGAAAATGGCCCAACTTAGCCGAAAGCGCCCAGGCAGGAGCCAGAGGAGAGGTAGGCGATGGAGAGCTTTGCAAAGTAGTAAACAAAGTATAGTTGGGTATGCTTAATGTGTTCATTTGGCTGAGTATTGTATGCTTTTTGTCTCGTGTTGTCAAATATCTTTCCAAGCTGTGTTGGGAGTTAAAGCTAATTTTATGTTGTAAAACAACATTAGAGATTGCTTTTAACAATATACATGACTACAATTAAACTTGGGGTACAGCTCTTCATCTGGTAAAACTCTATAAGAACACAATTATTAGGAACACAGTTATATTTGATTAATAACGCATCAGATTAATTGTTTTATTGAGATGATCTGTAAATGCAGTATTTCTGAATATTCATGTGACAGTTGCATCCAAAGTAGGCATCCCTTGTCAGTTTGTTCTTTATCTAATTTTGCGTGCTCTGTTGGCTGTTTCTCACTGAATCAGTGTGAATTTATGACCACTAAAATAATGTGTTAGTTAATTTCCACTCCTCACAAACAGATGATAAATATCGACATGCATAAATTGGGGTTGCACTTTCAGAGGAATAACTTTTTTATATGTAAGCGATGACTTGATGCAAGCTCTCAGAACCACATAAAACTTTCCATTCCTTCTTCTCTTAGATTATTAATGGTACAAAGATGTCGCTGACAGAAACGTAATCGGGACGCTCTTGAAGGCTAATTATCACAACAGCTGCAACAGACTCAATGTCTTGGAGGACTTGAAGTTCTCTTGAGTCTTTCTTCAAGACACCTACCCCCTATTCAGCAAGAACACAATGAGATTGATATTTAGGTAATTGATAATCCCTGTGTGAGTAATGTGTCACTTTGGCACCTAAATCCTATTTTGGTGGCCATCTGGTCCCACTAAATTGCTCCCTTGAGAGCAGAGGTTATAGATAGTAATTATTCAGAAGTCATTTGGTTTTAGAGGTGTTTAGTGCTTATCTGCATTGCTGTTAAAATGCTGACTTGATGCCCACACATTTGCCTCCCCCAAAATTTTTGTTGGCAGAAACGGAGTGTTACTGCATGATATGCAGGGTTGGTAATGTCCACTGATTTCTGAGAACTTTTTTCGGGGGGGGCTAGTCATTTTCACACATTGGTGATTGTAGGGTAAAGAAGCAGAAAGCGGAAGCATTTATTTAGTCTCGATGGGCTTTTTATAAACGGGTATAATCTATCTTAAAATCTCAAATATATGTCTGTCTTTCTGTTGATTTATTTTTGGTTTGGATGGGGGCGCTTTGGATAGAAGTTCAGAGACTCTTTCTCCATGCAGATTACATGTGTGATCTGGGTGACAAATGTTAGACTTAAACGGGCTTATCCAACGGGCTCTGTCTGTGCGAGTCACTCACTTATTGCTGGAGCACTCCGTCAAATTGATTATCCAGTCAACTAATTCCCAGTCTATGTTTAGCTAAAGTATGATAGACTCATTGTGTCCCATGGGTACAATTCTCATTTGTGTGTCTGTCTGTGTGAGTGAGTATTTATGTGAAAGAGTCTAACTAATCAACAGACTGGGCCAGAAGCAGAATATCGAGCAATCTGGGACAGTTGTGGGTGTGTTTTAGGTCTCATCGCAGCCAAATCGTGAGATGTAGGATTTGATAGACAACAGCTATAAAGCAGAATGATCATGGAGAGGATGTTAAAGAGCCTCATCTACAGCTGATCATCCTATAAACCTAGATGTTCCCCACATGAGCACTCTTCAATGAACACTGTCCAGGGAGGTTCATTTCAATGTTGATGATGGGTAAAATATATTCTCAGTGTGCTTGTTTTATTCCGATATATGTCCCCTGAATATTCACAGATTTTATTCCACACATTGATCATAATAAAGGACTTTATTTCTTAATATTTCCTGTTTGGATTTTAGAGAAACATTCGGTAAACCTTGAGTTGAAATCTTTGTTTAATGAAAAAAAAAAGGAAAAAAGGAAATGACTGGTCAGCTTTGGGGTCTAAAAGCCAGTGATGCAAAACAAAACAGCAGGAAGCTCAACAACGTTCCAGTAAAAAGCATTTCCGAAGGCACATTGACCATTTCTACAAACAAATTTCATTTCTATTCGGAAAATTATGTTTGTGTTCTAAAACATTTGGGTTTTATGGATGGAAGTTTTAAAAGTTGTTTTTTTATTATTTTGTTTGCATACTCCAATTTAATGTTGTGTATATTTCTATTAGTTTCCAGGTTTAAATGTTAGTTTTTTCTCTTTTTGAATATCTATGTATAGACAATTTTAATTGACTAATACAGTTATACATATATTTTTTAGATTGGTCTTTTTTGTCTTTTTTTAATTAACATTTTTATTTTAGGAAATGTGCCATTTTCTGTCTTTTCAGCTCTTCCCAAATATTTCTGCAGTTTTCTTTCAATTCCCATAAACTTACGGTTTAGTTGCTTTCTTTTGTATGAATTACAATGCACATTAATACATCCATCGCGGGGGGACTGGACCCTATCCCAGTGGTCAATGGGCGAGAGGCAGGGTACACCCTGGACGGTCCGCCAGTCCATCGCAGGGCCACACACAAAGACCAAAAACCACACACACTCACGTGGAATGTCCAATCCAGCTAACATGCACGATAATCTTTCTCCCTTTTTCTTCAACGTGCGACAGGTCACAGTAGAAAGAATGTAGAGCAACTGCTGCCGCACTTTATCTAGGTTAAACTTAAATTCTGTAGCTAAATTACTAATGGTGGCACCTTATCAGTGCGGTTCGGTGCGTAATCAAATGGGTTTTTTATGATTAAATGAATAAAAAATAAGGAGTAAAAGCTAATGTGTACAGATAAAATATTACTTTCAAAATGTCAAAATTTGTACAATTCTAAAGGGGCTTTTGGTATTTTCCAAACCTTGGCTGTAGTTGTAAGCACAGCTGGTTCTGGAACCACAGCCTCACAGACTCGCGCTCAGCAGATCAGACGTGGGCCAAAGAGCACAGCTCAATACCAGCTGGTCACAAATGAAAACTTTCTTTATTTCCTCCCGGCGCAGAAATATCTTTATTTCGTTATCTGGTGTGTCCGACCGAGCAGAGTCCTCAGAGAGGAGAGCCGTGGGTGAGAGAGGTCGTGTAGAACCAGACAGAGACACCGGCATGACACTGTGACGTGTTAAGATCCCCTCCACTGAGCTGTGCCGTGCACAACAACATGAAACAAGGAAATGAGCCACAAAACGTTTTTCTGACCCCCTCCTCTCCAGCCACAGGCATGCACAAACAACGCGAAGATAAGTAGACAAAGAGGGTCCCCGTGAAACAGCAGCTCCAAGCACCCTGCGGATTTCCGATTTGTTGATGAATGAGATGCTTTTGACATCACTGATAATGCAAAAAAAGGGTTCCTCCGTGTTGTGGGGAGTTAGGACGCTTTAGCAGACAGCAGCGAATGGGCTGTTTAGTGCTCACAGCTGACAAGACCGCGCTGAAATGGAGTCGAAGTCCTCCGCTGGGTCCTTTCTCCAAATGAGAACCATTGCCCCTATTAGACGAAGGTTAAAAGTAATTTGTAGCCGAATGCCGCGGATTTCTAAATCTGACCATGAACGCAAACAAAAACCAGCAGGGCTGCTTTTTGTCACGTACGTCCCCGTTCTCGGAATCCATATTATTTTAATTTTGACCAAGTGAAAAGATGTTTTGCTCATTTTGTCTTTGCCCTGCAGGCAGGAATCAATGACATTTGAAATAATTGTTGTTACAGGGGTAATCTCTGGAGGGAGAATGGGGCAAAACTGTAGAGAAGATTTGAGTAAATTACTGTGTCAGCTTCTATTTATTTGCGACTGGATTGCCAGAGGCAGCTCTTCAAGATAGCCATTAGGAGTCGGGGCAATAAAGACAGAGCATGTAGCCATTGTCGAAAAGTTAGCGTGTAATGCAGCAAGTTATCATCAAAGTGCTCCCTGTGGAGAGAGCGGAGCGCACACTGGGGAGAATACATGTGAGGAGAACCAATTATAGCTCCTCAAATCTCTCTTTCTCAGAGGGAGAGGTCATAAATAGATCGCTATAGTTGTGTGTACGCTTGCTGTATATGTCTCCATATGGAGGCTCCTCTCTGTATCATTAAAGGTCCCGGCCATCCTTCAGCTGACTGTACATGCTATACGTTCGAGGAAAACACTGAAAAGCCAAGCGTATGGAAATGAAACTAAAAGTTTGACTCAAACTCTGCCACATTTCCAAAGGAAATCACTTTGTTTCCAGGAGATCCAGCCGGGTTGCAGTTTAACCATAAACATGCAGGAAATGTGAGACGGGTGCGTTTTTCTTTTTTGCCGTTGTCTGATGCAGGGCAGCTTTCAGTTGATGTGAGGTCTTATTATTTAGGTCAAACCCATCATGACTGACAGCAAACCCCAATCTGCCTGTTTGCTGTTTAACCAACAATGTGTATTTTCCTCAGTGTGAAAAGAATGGGCTCACCCTGCTGATGTCATAGTCAAAATATTTCAGTCTAACTCAGCATCCATAGTAGGGACTCCCCAAAACACTTAACTGAATTAGAAAAAACCTTCTGGAAGGAACAAAATGTGTTTGTATTGTTTCAACAGTGTTAAAGACAAGGACAAAAAAATATATTTCCAAGCGCTCACTGACGCTGTTTTTTTTTCTTCCTTCTTTCCGTGTATTTAAAACTCGTTCTTTTGTTCGTTTTCTGAAAACAGCACAACTATTTGGTTTGTTGCAGATGTCATACTTTCTCGGTTGGTTTTAGGACATAAAACTATTTAAGGAAAAGCTTGACATAAATCTTAAAGTGGATGTTTTCTAATACAAAAATTGTGGAGTTGCTCTTAATACTTTGTTTCACTTTGTCATGTGGCTAAATAAATGAATTTGTTTTTTAATTGTATTTAGAATTATATTTTCTTATTCTAAGGTATGTGAAAATGAGAACATTCACACTTTTACATTGTATTGATATTGAAATAATCGATTCTCTTTTTTTATTGTTGCAGTGTAGTAGTTTTACTCAAGTTTATGAAACTTGGAACCCAAATAAAAATTCATGCTTTGATGTTACATTTATCAAAATGTAAATTGGAATTCTCATTTCAATTGTGAAATGTAAAATACTGTGAGCCAGAGAAATGGTGTGAAGTACAGGAATAGATGCTTTTCATGAACTTTTCAAGGCGCAGAATTAGATGCGCTGCAGGAATTTGGATTAGCTTTTGCAGTTTGAATTTAAATCATGACCTTTTTTGCTGCTTTTCTCTTAATATGGCTTTTTTATACTTGTCTCAGAATCTCTCAGAATATTCATTATGTAACACCTTTGTTTCATACATAAAATAACAATGTCTCTTGGGATATCCTGATTAAAATGCAAATTACATGAACAATAAGAAGCATACAATTAGCTGCAAATTATATCACAAAGCTAAGTCAAATATTAGGGCAAGCATGAACAAGTTAATCCTTCTGCTCTGTAAAAATGACCTGTTTAACTGCAGTTTTGAGGATATTAACAGAGGTAATGGTAAAACAATGAATATGTAAGAAAGCCATAATCCTCCAAAAAAGACACTTTTTTTAATCCCCATCCACTTAAATATGGTATGATGACCAGTGGAGGCAGTGACTTTTAAATCTGGGACTTAAGAGGGGAGGGGGGAGAGGATCAAACAATGAACAGGAAGTGGAGATGAAAAGAAAGGCTGCATTAATTAGATGACAGCGATTGGCTACAGCGGCGAAGACAAGGCAGGGAGAAAGGGGATTGAAACTGTTTGTAGGGTCTGCCAAACAAATGGTGCAGGTCCCTGCGGGAAAGAGATTATTATGGGCTCTGTGTCTGTCAAACATCTGAACACAATACAAAAAAGGGAAGGGAGGTGTGGACGGCGGGGGCCCGAGGCAGCGCTGCAGCCTCTGAGGGCCGGCGAGGACCCGGGCTCTCCGCAGCAACACTGGCCCTGCCAAAGAATGTCTGTAATCCGCAGACTGACTGAGGTGATCCCGTGGCTCTCCCCGGCAATGCAGCAGGCTTCCCCATTGTCAGCGAGGCTCAAAGAGAGGAGGGAGGAGGCGAGGCACCGGGGAGGTGGTGTCGTTTCTCAGCGTGGCCTTATGAGAGCTCCCTGCCATTGTCCAAAAATTACAATTGCACTTTTCTGATCTTTTGTCCCGTCCTGTTGACAGTGGTTATTGACTAAGCGGTTGGACATGGAAAGGATATGACCCCAACCTTTACCACCCCCTCCCCTTTTTTTCTCATCTTTGGGGGACCTCCATGTACAACAGAGGAAGCAAGTTTGAGGTTTACATGTAGCATTAGCCTTTAAAAAAAGCTTGAGGAGGCTTTCATGGAAGAGGAAGACAGAGAGGGGCGGAAGCTTTGACTCGGACAAAGATGGCTGAAGAAACAAGAAGACAGAAAGAAAGTTGGACGAAGAAGAAGAGGACAAAGAAGAAAGAACAGACTGAGATTTTTTCCCCCTGCCTCTCCTCTCAAACAGATGCCAAGGCAGATGGTGGTGAATTAGCAGAAAATGGGCAAAAAAAGAAATGAGACAGTATATTATAGGCCCAGGGAGGATGGACGTGAAGAAATAAAGATTAAAGCGCCACTGCTGATGGGGAGGGAAATCTCACCCAGGGGTTGTGGGAGGTCTGAGGTGTCATCTCGAAAACATAATGTACAGCGGCTTTAGTGATGAGCAATATGCTCTGGGCGTTGTGTTGCAAAAGACCCATCATATAGGAGCAGCAGGACACCATGTTTCTCAGAGTGGGGTTCAGCGGGTAGAAAAAATTATGTCGAATTAGACTTATACAGTGAATGACTGTTAAAATGAAGTTGAGCAGCTTAAAATGCATCAGCCCGATTCAAACTGTGGACATTGGCAATCTTGTGCGTAAGGAAAAGAAAAACGTTCTATCTTCATGTTCTATGCTTAACACAGAAAACTCCATTTTTCTATTAGTTCGTTCCTATAACCTCTTTTTGGCCATGTACCACTCCTATAAATCTATAAATAGAAATCATTCCCCAGCTGTTTTTCCAGGGTATCCATTAGTTTGAGAGATTGACAGAAATAAAAATAGTGAGAGAGCAGACTGGGTTAAGACTACACAACATTACAACCAGTAATTCTGGCTGCCTATTAGATTTATCTGTTGCAGGCAGAGGAAAAGCATGCACTTTGTCTTCAGACATGAAAACAGCATCTCAAGTGTTACAATTCCAGAGGGGGTAAAGTGGAATTGCTGTTTTTACATTTCTGTACCATATTTTTGCCCATAAGGAATATGGATAACAAATGAAATATTCAGGCACATTGTCTGATTTATCTCTTTTATTATCTGCAAATATCACCCCGGCAATTTAAAGGATAGCTCGCTTCATTCTGGGCCTTTTCGCTGGGGGCCTGACAACCTATCAACTTTATATCGCATAAACAGGTCAGGATTGTATGAGCATTCCTATGTGTGGGGTTTTTGAGCTCACAGAATTTCTAAATAGAAACTGAAAAAGGAAGAAGGGGGGAAAAAAAAGAAAAGGATCTTTAAGGGAAGCAACAAAGCCCCTCTTCCCTGAGAAGTGATACAATTTCAGTGTCCAATTTTTGAAGCGGGGGAACAAAATGTTATTAATTTCAAACCAAGTGGAGACCTCCATATCACTACTTCTCAGACTGTAAGTAATATGACGCCCGTGGAGGGTGATTGACTGACAGGCGCTCCCCCCCGGCTTTTTGAGCCAGGTGAGCGTTTGGAGAATCCCTATACTCCGGTTTGTTAAATGATGTGAAGAGGCATTGTTTTTACCCTCTAAAGAACAATGTTTCAAAGCTACCCACAGACGTGAAACTTGCATGAAAAATTGCAATTGATTGCCAAGGAAATATTAGCAAATAGATTTTTTTTTTACGGGCATGTACTTTTTATCCGATTCTCTAAAAGACGACAGTAACGAGTGAGTGAACCCTGCAGATCTTTTTTGGAAATTTCTTTCAAAATAATATAGGACAAAAACTATATTTAAAATTAGTTTTATTTCCTGTATATCATGTATTTATTCATTTATCAGTTCTGGGCTGAGGGCTTCATTGTGGCTTTTTTAACAACATTCAAAATGTTGTAAATGTTATCATTTCTATCTTTATGTAAAGCAATTAGTTATTCTAGTCATTGATAATAAAGATATTTAATAGGCTTGGACAGTGTTGTTAAGTGTTAAATATGTTTGTGGCATTCCAGTCGTTCAAAGGGGGAAGCTAGTGCTTTTTGGCATGTTGAGAAGCTACACTCTAATGAAGGCAAAAGCATAAAACCTTCTGAAAGGCGAATAAAACGGCTCCACTGACACCGAGCAGTAAGTGAGACCATTTTCTAAGAGCGCGGTCAGCCTTTTAAAAAACACAATGCAGTCAGTAAACACTAGAGGAGAGGGTTTGCCCTCTGACCTTGAGAGAGGCACTCTGCCGCAGGTTGCTTTGCCTCTCTGTTCCTTCCCGGTACTCTGTCCCTCCTCTTTGTGTTTCCAAACACACCGCACAGCTAAAGATAGTTATTCCACCTTGAACCGATCTACATCACCTCCCCTGAGAGCACAGGTCCCTCTAGTGAAACCTCACACAGTACAGCATTTTCTCACTTCCTGAAAGGGGAATAGAATTGAAGGGGGGGAATATTCAGCAAGCCTGACTTTAAATCAAGATAAAAGACTGAAATGAAAAATAATAGGAGGAACAAACCCCTGGATAGCCCAGGGCTCCTAATGGAAACACATGACTGAAGGCTGAGGTGTTGTCAGCAGCCAGCACTGTGTCATTCCTTTTTGATAATCTGGCCTGCCATAAAATTAGAATAGCAAATACCTTCTGACAAAGATGCATGTCCCTCCTCCATTGTGCCATCATAAAAGAGAGAGGCAGAAAGAAAAAAAAACACCCAAAAAACCTCTCCTGTTGTGACTCCGAATGCCACTTAACTTCAATTTAAATTTACAGCGATACACAAAGAGAAGTGATATGCACTCAAAATTTTTAATAACCCATTAAGTTACGACTTCAATTTCATTTTATGAATATTTTCCTTGGGGAGCACAGCCATCACCAGAGAAAGATCGAAATTTAAAAAAGATAAATAGTGCCATTAATCTACAACATTTCTCTTCCATTATCCCTGAAAATGAGGAGTTATTTTTGCTCAGATCCTCACATAATTAGCTTCTTACACTTGATTCACTAGCCAGAAAATGACCATGTTCAGAAAATTAAAAATTTGTCATTAAGTGGAATTTAACATAATATCATTTATCTTTATATATTCCTGGGCTGACAAGCAGCAGCCTTGGATGTTGATCAGGCTTTTGTGTTGCAGGACTTAGCATTGTGAGAGAAGCAGTGCCGTTAATGTGTGCTGGGTTGCCGAGTGAATGTAGAGTTTAGCAGCTTCCACTTGGAATATTTATCCTACTAATGTTGCTGTCATTTGAAATGGGGAGCTGCCATTTGGGCTAAAATGAGCATAGGACTGTAACACCGTGTTGTATTGTTGAACTCTATTATGAAGACAGATGTTAACAATCCAGTTATGTGTCCACTTTGGTCTGAAAAGGCATGCTGTGTACTTACCTTTTACATGAAAAACTCGTTGAAACAGTTTTCAGCACCACCGGGAAAGAAGTTATGAAAAACATGATAGATCTAAAAATGGGAACCTTATTTTTGATTGAGTTTTGAAAAATCAAATCCTTCAAACTAAAACATGGTCATCTTTCTTCAGTATATTTTTGATCAAAATGTCAGAACAGCAATGTTTTGTTGGCAGTCTTTAAAAATATTACTTATGACTTGACTTTCATTGGTTCTTTTATCAAAACATTATAGTCATTTGCAAACAGTTTGCAAGAAAAGCATGCATTTAAAAGGTGAAAAAGAAAAACACAATGGAAAACTGCTTAATGTCTAATTAAAACTGGGCACAGTTTATGCCATTCTTCAAATATATTTATTTCCTTTATTTTCCTTGGCTTGGTCCTTGGTCTCTTAAATATTAGAAGATTTTAATAGAATTACTTTCAGTTTCATTTGAACTACTTCAGTTTGGTTGCAAATGGTTCCTATTTCATTGTGCGTGATTTCGGACTGGGTGATTCCTCAGATCAGATCCTGCGATTAGTGAAAACTGGAATGATTTTGCTCGACCTGGGATGGGCGCCGCCCTGTCTATTGTGTTCCTCATTTCTCACCCAATGACTTCCAGAATTGCAAAAGCAGCCAGTTAAATACAGTAGGTGAAAAGAGAGAGAATTTAGTTTACATTAGAAGAAACTGCACAGACGACATGAACCCCGGCAGCTGCTGAAGATTAACTGGCATTAAGCTAACAAAACAACAACATTAATTTAGGATCCAGAAGTTAATGTTCGTTTTAAACACCAGCAGTAGTAATAAATGGATTGAAAATGCCAGAGCAAATCCAATGACGACACCTCTGAAATAATGTAATCAATGACTGAAACACAGACTTGGATTTGAATTGAAAGTTCAACGCTGCACGGTTGTGTGTGGTACTGTCATTTACTTAGTTCAACACAAAAACATGTTGGTCATCATCTCACAGCACAGCAGGCTATCCATTAAGATCTAATTGATCATCAGAAGGAATGGAAGGAAGAAATGGAGTTTATAATGGTGAGAGAAACCATTTTGTCTCACTCCCATTACAGAGTAACAACATTCTTGTTTAGTTATTATTCTCCTGTGACTATGAAAACAAGAAGTGAGGGGCCACATACTGCACTTTCCTATTGAAAAACTTTCCCTTCTCATAATAGTCCAAGGCAAGTCTTACAAACAGTTAGCTGCCTGTAGACTGAGATGCTGAGGACTAAAATGTAACACTATTTTAGAAACATCTTAAATGAAGAAAGTGGCTCCTAAAGTTTCCCGTTAATTGTTTTATTAAGATGGACGTTCTAAAGAAACACATGTGTTGCTTTGTTCCTGTAAGTAGTGGCTTTAAATTAATCTGCCCCAATATCATCATTTTTGGATTTTGTGTACAACATTTAAAAAAAACTATTGTTTTCCGTATAGAATGACAGCAATCTCTCTATTACTTAAAACAAGTTTAAATCTGGAATTTTTACAAGGTTTGTTGACATGGTCTCAAAAGCAAAAACAACAGAAGTGCACCATGAAGATGGGTCAAACTCAACTGCATGCATTTTTCTCTTTTTTGCCATTTCCCTATCTTTAGAATAAAACTAGGCTCCGTTACATGCAATTTTACATCTATTTAGCTCCCTTGGGATCAAAGCAATCTCTCTCATCTCCGTCCAGCCAGTCTCTCCGCTTACACCAGCAGTCGCCATCAAACCCATTAATCCATCCACCGAACATGACTATGACTGATCTGGCTGCCAAACAATCAATTTGTACCCCTCTCACCCAATTCTGGTGTGCATGGATGTTCAAAAATATTATCAAATGGTATCTGCGCTAGTTCCAGCACAATGAAATAATGGAGTAATAAGGCAATCAGCGTTTGACCTTGGAGGACAGCTAATTCATCCGCCCATCTATCTTGATTTTTTCCTCTGAAATGGATACAGAAGAAAACCTTGAACATTTCATTTGTTCTCGGATGACAATTCCATTTTTTATTTGAGGATAATGCCATTTTTCATACCTGATGCTGCATTTCTTGTGAGTAATTCAAGGGACTGGTCAAAACATGACCACCACTGAACAGACTAAACAGTTCATTGAACCCATCTCTCAGGTCCAGGACTTACAGCACAAATCATTTATCAAAGCATTTATAACTAAATACAAAATAGAAATGAATGGATAAATACCGATTGATGTAGAAAATAGGCATCCTATTCTGTGTAAAGAGAATTTAACCCCATATAACACTGCTTTGCATTTTGTTACATATTTTATTACACGTTGAATCGAGGCCTAAAAAGGAAAGGGGGATAAAAGCTGCAGATCTAGTGATCCAGGTGTTGGTGGCAGTGCATAATTTTTTTGGGATCAAAACAAAAAGAAAAATACCTTGTTAGGGTTCAGTGACTTCTGTTGTTGAGGCTGAAGTAGGTTGTATTTTGCGAGTTTGGGTTACGAAGGATAGTTTCACGGGAAAATCTGTTTTTGGAATATAATTTTGGCCATACACTTCAATTCAAGTTTCAACATTGCATGCAATATGTTGCCAAATCAGTGCAGTTATCATTCTGAGTGCAAGACTTGGAAATGAGAAAAAACTTAAATGTTTTGAGACATTTTGGATTACTTAAAGTTAAAAACATAACACTTGCTGGGAGGTACGGTGTGAAAGAAGATGGCATTAATTTGTGTTAAGCCTTACTCAACCCAACATTTTCTATTTTAGTTTTAAAAAACACTTTAACTGTTTGTTTGCAGTTCTTCCAACTGATATTTGTGCACCCTCCATTCTTTCTGAATGGGTACAATCAAACAATTAGATTTGACAAAAAAAAATTAATGGTAGATGATAAAGCAACAACAGCCTGGAGCAAATTCACGCTGCTGATCGGACTTTCCACAGTCTCCTCACCGGTTATCTTTGACTGGAAACCTTTTTGGGAATGGTGATTTCTTCTGGAGATATGTAAAAGGGGAGCTGCTTTTAACGTAATTGAGGCAATAACATCGGTGGCGCTGGCTGTCCGTCAGAATTGAATCACTCAAGGCTGAAACTGCTGTCAACTACAAAGTGCTGGTGTGCAGCAGTTGGAGGGACTTGTGGATTGTTGGTCCCAGCGGGAGTTTTTGGGTCTGCCAGGCCATTTAATATGTATGTGGAGTGCTGGCTTTTGGTCTTGAGGCAGCATTTTTTGTACTGTGTTGATTAGTGATCTCGGAGTGGTAATAAGTTTTGTTTTGTTTTTTTAAGGCAGTTGAAGGAATGAGAAGTACTTCCAAACTGACTGGGTAACTAGATAAATTGTGATTACATAAAAGTTGAAAAATCCTTGCAGTAAATTTACTGAATTTACAAAAGACTTTCATAGGTAAGATCAATGAGCATTCACTCATTAGAGTATCATCACTGACAAACCGGTAGAAACACTTTGCTCAATAATAAAAAATGAAAGAAAAAGCATTGAAGAGTGGACACAGGCCCACGTGAGTTTGACACTATCCTGCCGGATGCTGAGCTCACAGCAGCCTTGCAGATAAAGAAGCGCACAGTAAGCCATGCGAGAATGCAAAGCAGACCATCTGATAGCAGCGAGCAGAAGGTAGGAAGGAGGCATGTGTCTGGGACAGGCAGCCGAGGAGCATTTGTCAGGAGGCAGTGACAAAAGGGGGTTGAAGGGGCCTTGCTCGACGCTTTTCAGAGACAATTTGTAAGCCCGGCTGTTGAAGCCAGGCCAAAGACTTGCGAACAGCTGGAGCCCTGCCGTGATTGATAAATGTGGGCCTCCAAGAACTTCATTTTGATGTGAATGAAGACAAAAGTGCGACAACATTCTGTGAGTGGTTAATGTTACCGTCATTAAGTGGCGACTGTGGACAAACGCCCCGTCCTCAGCTGGGGATACACAACGCCAAAAGGAAGGTCAGAACCTCCTGATAATTAACATTTTTATGGCAAAAGACCCTGATTGTAACAGATTTGCTTTTAATTCAGCCTTGAAGCTTATTAAAAGAGCATTTAATCTGCTTTCAATGGTCGGGATTACACAAAGGCATAGCCTAAAGAAAAGAAAAACAAAAACTCAGTGATATCCTTTCTATGAAAAAAATATTTTGGACAGTAATTTCGTTTGGATTGTTTTACTTCATGTGTTCAAAATATAAAGCATGAAAGTACACGTTATTGAGTTGTCTTAGATTTTTTTTTCTTGTTGCTGCCACACTGCAAAGATAAAGAGGCTTCCCTAATTTAATTCCACTGCTGGACATTTGTCATGCTAATCATCCAATAACCAAATCTGAGCATGTATTGACAGCACGCCGTGAAAAGAGTTTCGTTTCTTCTCTGTCACAGGCTTTTGCAGATGTTGTGACCCATGCTCACATGGGTCAGTGACAGTGCGGATGACCAGCTTCATTCACTCACAGGGTTCACTGACTTTTAAACCTCTTTATCAACAATTGGTTTATATTTACTCACATAAAAAAATCAAACTTTTCATCCACAATGAAGGTCTCAAGAAAACTATATTCAATGAAACAAGAAGACACTGAAATCCAATCCCTCTTTCTTATTGATATTGTTTTCTTCAAATAAACTTACAGGATTTCTCACTTTTTCATAGGACTGAGAGTAAACTATGCACACTCATCCCTGACCTATTTAATGGCTGGATAGTGCCAAAGACCTGTACATGAAAATTGAAAAGTTTTCCATCATTAAGTGATATATATGGCTTTGACCGAAGTCTATAAAAATTGGGAATTGTTCTATTCTAATTTAAAATTCCATTTCAGACACTCCTCAGAGTGACAAAGGAGAACATCCATCCAGTAATACAGTCGAGAATTTGCTGCCAGGATTCACGATGAATGAGTGAATATTGATGAAGTTGAAAAACTCCACCGGGTCCCGGTTTCTACATCACTCCAGTGGAGGATGGGATGGGGGGGGGGGAGGGGCACGCTCATTCTGGGTTTCCATGGAGAGAGGCACCTTTCTCAATATTCAGAATCCCAGTGTGTTGTGCAGAGTCTCAAAAGGAGATCAATCTCACTTTGAAGCACTGGGGGCTTCATTTGTTTGTGAAGGATGTGAGGTGCTGCCTAAATGACTGTGCCAATTCTTCAAAACTCACTTGCAATTGACACACAGTGACTCTGAATTCATTGTGTTTTCGTGGGGAGACTCAAGTTCATAGACGTATTCATTTTCTCATGATAAAGGGTTTAAAGCCTGGGAAGTCACATGTGTTATTCAACTGAACATGGAAGAAATCAGAAATAATAAAAACCTGGATGTTTATATCAAAATACATTTTTCTTGCTTGGAAAGAAACCATAAACAATAAAAAGATGTTAGTAGTGAGGTAGACATACAATCTAATGTTTAAAGCATTGTTTTAAACAATGCAGTTGGAATAATAGAATAAATAAAAAACATGTTAGTGTCAAACTAAACATAACAGATATCCTTTTTTCCTCCCATATTCTTCGTGTTATCCTGAAAAGTTAAGATGCTTTAATGTCAAATAACTTATGTGTCAAAATCTGATTTTTGGAGCTGTTTGTTGTAACCTAGGAGAGATGGAGAATTTTACTGATACATTTACGGGCACCAGTTAAAGACCCACTGATGAATCTTTGGTTTGAGGACAGCCATCGTTTCACAATGGTCTCTTCAGATCTTTGCATTGTTCTGAGCACCCAAACCGTTGTTTAAATATGCAGAATTACCGGTAGAAGTCAACAATAGATAAATGATATCATTGTTAGCAGCAAAAATGGTTCAAGTATTTGATTTGAAACACCAGTTTTTTTTATTAAACTCACAAACATGTTAAATTACTTGAAAATGTAATGAAGTTTCTATTTAAAAGAAACTTAACTCCACATAGTTTAATTCACTGTTTGTATTATTCACTATCATGTATTGTATGATAAATATAGTCCTTTTAGAGTCATTTTCACAACTTTCATAGTTTTCTAAATATTATTTTAACCCAAATTAGTTGCAAGAGTGACTCGGAAGAAAATGTTCTGATATACAAAATTATTTTTAGATTTATTTAATCATTTTCGTTAGGTTTTTGATTGTTTTAACATTTTCTGAACCAGATTCTTCAAAGTAAAAAAAAACAAAGAAAATTATTTTTAACAGCTTAAACAAATCCGAAGCGCACCCCGACGGCAACGGTTGTAAACCACTTTAATCCAGTTGATCTCAACAAATTGTTGTATTCTTTATGTTTCATATCTAAACAAAAACCTAAATCTAAACACAATGTACATATATTGTTAAATTCTTTACATTAAGCAAAACATTAGTCGTTTGGTATATGCAGTGGAATGTATCTCTTTCTATATATTTTTTATAAATAAAAAAAACATGTACTCAGGTCAAGTTCAGGTAATTCAAGCTGCACAGAATAATAATAATAATAATAATAGTTTTAAAAAATTTTCAGTACATTGTTTCCAGTTTATTTGGGGAGAGAGTATCATTTCATGTGTTTTGAAGAACTGTGAATCTGCCATGTGGATCCCAACAGAAATAAGAACTCCCTGAGAAGCCTGTGCTTAAGTAGCAGCGCGCTGAGCCATTCTTCTCCCAGTTTTAGCAGTGCAATGGCCCATGCTGTTCCCTCACAGTGTGTTTAGAAGAGGACTCTCCATGTCTGCTCAGCTGTGCCTGGTTTACCAACACTATTGATTGCAGGTGATGTTCTGGACAGAGTCCATCTGACCTCTGTAGGGGCTTAAATACATCATTGTCCAGCGAAGGGCCTCCTGAGACTCGGGTTATACTGTGTGTGCAGTGCTGCACCTTCCTCGCAGACACACTGATGAAGTGGCAGCAGACACACACACAAAGTCAACAGGGCACATGGATAAGCACTTCTTACTCCTTTTCACTGCTTGGCAAAATCTAAAAATACAGCTGGAGGACAGATGAATGCATGCTGGCTGATAGTGAGGCCGTTTTGACGTCGGTCCGCTTTCAAATGAAAACGCTCGACAGCTTTTCTCTTATTTAAAAAAGAAAATAAAAACGGCCACGTATAGGCAAAGTGAATCTTTACTTTATGGAACTTTCACTTCCATCTTCCCTTCAGATTTTAATTGGTGTTATTAATCAGCAGCCATGTTAACATTGTCACTAATCTGTGTGGCAATCTTTGTTCCGTACACACCTCAGAGCCATTGATAGGAACCCAGTGAGATATAAGCTTACCTGCCATGAAGGTACCTTAGCAGCAATCATCAGCTCAATGGCTGGGGAGGAGGGAGGGGGGTCGCGAACACCTTCGATTAATTAACATCAGACCTCTTGAAGCACTTCATTTCTGTAAACAAATGTTCTAATAGATGGTAATTAATTAAATATGCCAAGCTTCCTCTCCTGGTTGTGTTCGGTCCTGTTGTTCGGTTTTGATGCCGTGTGTCTCGTTAGGACAAGAGGGGACGGTCAGTCCCCAAATTTACATCTTTCCTCGGTCTTCTCAGTCACAATGTATTAGCATGAAGAATGGTTGGAAGTCAGTGAAGCTTCCATAGTTTTACATATTTCTATATTTATCATTTGTTTATTGAACCCAGAACCCTCTTGCTGTGAGGCGATGATGCTAACCACCACACCACTGTGCCACCCAACATGAAACACATGAAAATAAATAAGTAAAGTCATTAAAAATGTATGTATTAATTTTCCATCCTAGACAGTAAAATCTGAACCTTATATGTATTTTAAGGTTAACTAGGATCTTTTTTCAAAAACTTTTGGGCTGTTTTATCCACAAAATAGTAGTTCACAGCCTCAACCCGATCAAGAAAGTTTTTTTTTTTTAAATATTTTGTCTTGTTACCAGTGCAGTCAAAAAAGAAATTGGAAAAATGGAACCGAAAACTTTGTGTACAGTGTAAATCTGATTATGACCTACAGTCAAAATGTTCTCTCATGGAGAAACTAACGTCTGATATGGACCTTCAGTTCTGTGATGTGTAACTTCATATCCTGTCGTACGTCTCACAGCATCCATGACACAGTATAAATCTTCACTTTAAAGTCAATATAGTCACAAGAGAGACAAGTCCAACTTGCAACCATCAGAGAAGGTGGAGCTTGTTTCAAAACAGGGCACCACTTTTTGTTTTCCTGATTTCCATTTCATATCTGCACCCTCACACACCCGGCTCCGCACAAGAGCTGCTCATGGGTGATGATTTTTGAATCGATTTGCCATTCTCACAAATGAAGGGCACAAAAGGCTGAGCAATCAGTCCAAGGCTGGCTGCTTTTGGCCCAGAGAGAGGAGTGATGCTCTGCTGGCGGAGGGCAAGCATGGCTGATCTGAATCATGAAGAATAATGTTTAGCCTGGCACATGATTAGGGATGTTAATTTTTTTTTTTGGAGGAGGAGGAGGGCAGGGGCAAAGGGGGCTGGCACTTGTGATGTCACTTTGGCTATTTGAAGAATCTGGCAGGGCCGATGCTGGCGAAACGCTGCTCAATTTGCCGAGGCTCCTGCTCCATTTGCCTGTTAATGAGCACTGTTGTTGGAGGTACCCATGTGTACCATGTCATGAGGCTAGCAGGCAGCACCTTCACCTGACGCTCTGACCACAGAGGAAAACAGCAGCCGCTGTGACAGATGTTTTCACGGTCCTGGGGAGAGAGCCACGGGAGACCTGTGCAGTCAGAGGGCCTGGATGTATCACCGGCAACAACTGCTACAACATGTGTCTGCCTCAGTGTACATCCAGCTCGCTGCGGGAACAAGAACTCTGCTCAATACCAACATCAAAAATGACAGAGAGAGTCCCTCAGTGTGACTAAATGATAAATAATAAACAGGTCAATAAACAGGTTAATGCATCCAAAATATAATAACATCAGTGTAAAGCGCACGTTTCACTTTTGAATGGCGGAAAATGTTGTTTTCTTGTGTGTGATTCAAGGGGAGGAGCCTTTGGTGACACAGGATTGATGGCCAGGGTAAACTCACCGCGTCACAGCACGACAACAGCACTTAATTACTAACGAAGGGACAAGATCTCCACAGTCAGCCCCAGTAAGTTGATCAGTGCAAGACTGGAAAACTGTTACATTGTTTGCTTGCTTTTTTAATCTTTGTGAGGAGAGCTTTCTTTATACTATACAGCCAGAATTTTTAACTTTGATAACAGAAATATAATAGCATGATAATAGCAATGGAGAGAATAAAGAGACAAGGGAGACAAGCATATGTTCGATGAAAAGGTTTCCCAAAAATATCTGACGTTTAAAAAAAGACAGCAAAAAAAAAATCTCCAGAGTGTTGATGTGGTGGGATTTAGATTTAAGTTATTCCCAAAGATTTATGATTTTTGCTGAATGGTTTGGTGTCACATACGTATGTTTATGTACCTTCGTTCCACTGTAAAAAGTCTTTGTTGATTAATTTATTTTTTTATAGTCACCAACATCAGTTTGGCTGTTTTTTCTTTAAACAGTCACAAAATAGCTGTTTTTCACATGCTGACCTTTTTTCCAACCACTGACATATAATACTTCAAATTGTCATTTTGGTTTAAACCTTAAAAACGTCTTCATCCACATTGGTTTTTAATTCTTTTGTTTTTTTGGGAGGCAAAAAATAGTGGTGGTGTTCATCAACACGAATGACAATTCCTTTTTCCATTAGACTTGGCAGATTTATGTCATTTCTGGCCTCCTGTGACCAATCCTGGATTAGACCGCAATCGCTCACGGCAACTATTGACTTTCATTAATTTCCATATGGCATATTAATCAACTGGCAAAATATTGAAATTTGCTTAAGTTTTGTAATCAGTCACCTTGAACTCTATAAGCAGACTTATTTCCCGTGCCTTTTGCACATGACTGGAAATCAGCAGCTGCATGCTTGGAAGCTGAAATATGTTCAGAAATCTAAATATTTTCAGCTGCTTTAAACACTGCGAGGCTAAACTAAATAAATCAGGTAACATGTCATGAAATTAAATTAGATTATATGAAAAAATTATTCGATCAATCCCAAAGTAAAATGATAGTGTTTCAATTATTTTTTCATTAATAATCATTACACACATTTTTTATTATTCATGGTGGTAGTTATACTTGCATGTTTCCCCCATCAAATTAAAGTGTAAATACTGCTTGAAACAGATTAAAATGAATTCCAGACAGCTACCGCATGCAAACACCACCTGGAAGATACATATGTATCAATGTAGTCATTATTTAGGAGTTTTTTTTTTTAAACAAACTAATTGTACTTCAAGTAATTTTAAATGCAACAACGGTGTAATGTTCATTATTTGTTTTAAGAAAATGCTGAGTTAAAAACAAAAAATTAAGTGCAAGCTTAAGAATTATGGTTAGGAGAGGAGGCCTCAAGGATAAAAGTTGAGCATGGTCGTGGTTACTTATTGGGTAAAATGGTGCAATACCTCAGGCATACATAGTAACACTATTACACAGTGCATCATTAAACAGATCCATAAAACAGACGTGCTACCAGACTAAATTTTAATGACAAAAGCGCTGATCTGAGATAAGTATAAATACAGTGTAATTCAGCAAGGTTTCATGCCTGGTTAAGCATGTACATCTTTTGGCGGCCGACTAACTGATACTACTTCAGCGCAATATTTCAGCGCACATCAACATCTCAGTGAAATTAACTCTGATGTGTGAGCAGACCCGGGTCGGGTGCTCTAAGCTGTCTCGTGATTATATCGAGATAGATAGAACAAGTTGAGCAGGAAAACTCCCCACAGTCTACAAGCTGTCCTGGTAAATTTAAATACACCTCTGTGAAAAAAAAAAATCATTCTCTAATGTTTGCGCTGCTGGAAAATAGGTAATAGATGCAACGCCCCAAGAGTGTTTTCCAAGGCAGTTGGTTTTTCCTGCGTCTGATTGCTAAATCCATTGATATACAGATGTAAATACACGGCTTAGAAGCGCCCTCCTCCTCTTCCATCCCTCCCTCCTTCTTTTTCTCCATCTGGCAGACAATAGTTGAAAATTCGCAATCCATGAGCAACCATTGAGCATTAGTGAAGTGCAAATTACAGATGTTTTACTGTCTCTCCCCTCTTTTTTTCCCTGTTTTGATCTGTGCATCCCACTGTCACTCAGTGTCGCATGCGCATCCCTCGCTCCTCTGCATTCATTAGACACCCTGTGCCATCATGGCACCATATGACACTGTCATCATTTGGTAATTAAACCTTTGCTCGTTTAAATATGAAAAGCTGGCAAGGGTGTGATCATAAACAATGTTGCGCAAACCAGATTTTCCAGACTAAATGAGAAACCAAGCAGCATCATGCCAAAGATGTTGTTTTTTTGTTTGTTTTTTCTGGCTTCCATCAGAGCAAAGCGGCAATGAAGAACAAAAAGTAGGAAAAGTTGCTCTTATGCCAAACACATCACTGTGACACATTAGGGATTCATGTAAACACACAATGTATTCAATGCAGAAAGAAAATACGCTTTAGAAAACAAACGTTTATGTTCAGTCACAGCTCCCCTCGTTCGGGAATAAAGGATGCTCATGTGAGCAACAATGCAAGGATGGAGGGAGAATTTTTTTTAATTCTCCCCTCAAATGTCATGTGCAGGACATAACACGAGTGTTGCACTCCTCTGTCCCATAAACACAGTAATGTGCTTGATCATGTTGCACCACCAGACAATAAAATCTCCTCTGTGCCTGAGGACAAGCGTCTCCCAGACTCTCATCTACATTTGCAGAGGCCTCCATTCCTGCAGATTTAGCCAAATGGCTGTGAGGAGGAGGAATGCCCGAACCATTACAAGCCAAACTACTGGCTTTTTATTACCGCCTAACAATCTTCCTCAGAGCCGTCCTTTAGCGCACCTCCGAGCTCAGGAGTCGGTGAGAAAGTGTGTGGGAGGAGGCCATTCAGTCACATTATGGCTTTCCATAGATCAAGGTCACAATTTTCATGATCATTACACCACTGAAGGTGACAGGAAGCATTTACAGAAGTGATCAGGAGCTTATGTGGGAGTTGCTCATCCGTAGATTTCCGGGGAGAGGAATCTATGTGTACACACTGCCCCGCACACACTCGCAGACACACAAACTAATCAGCGAATCATTCTGTGCACTCTTCATTTCTCAGGTTATCACATGATCATCACACCAACGATAACTAACAAGCACAAAGACGCGAGAAGAACAAAAACAAGAAGACAAGTGTAGGGAAAATGAGAGAAATCAACTTCCCCCGGCGGAACAACAGAGTAAAGGGGGGGGAAAAAACAACCTTTCTGAGTTCAAAGCCTGCCACCAGGAGGTGACTGCTACATTATGCATTCACATGCCATAGGCTAACACATGTCAGCGGCCCACTGGACAGAAGCTCTGTTTCCCATATTGCTGACATGTGATTGGAAGCTGTTGGCTGTCTGGTCGGGACAGAGGCAGCTGGCGGGACACCTCCAAGCCGCCTCAGGCTGACGTCTGCAGCGCACACACACACACACACACCCACACACACACCACTGAAGGCTCCTGATTCTCCCACAGTGATGAACCCTGGGCCTTGTGGGAGGACCGGCTCTTGTGTGCTACTTTCATCTACTCAAACACAACTCTGTTGCATGTGAAGAGGTCGATGCTTTATTTTTAATCCTGCGAAATAAAAAAGGACACAAAAGTAGAGAAGAAAAGACCTAATTGGATATCACAGGAAATGCATCCTAACATTTCTTGAGAAAATTAAGGTTATCCTTTTAAATTACCTGCAATATTTCAGATGCGAGCTCCCGACGCCCTTGTTATCCACACTTTGTTGAGTTACAACCAGAGGGCCACACATTTAACTATTCATGTGGAAAGTTTGATGGGGAAGAGAAGGGATTTAGCCATTGTTCCCAGTGCAATAAATGCAACACGGAGAACACTTTTGAAAATGACATGATACAGTCCTATTTTTAATCTGGCACTGCAGGGCACATTTAACTGTTACTTGCAAATCTGCATAATGAATGAATATCTGGTACTTTATTCCCCAATTTGTCCTCTCAAAGCATGCTGGGAGATGTGAAGACCAAGTGAAACCGTGCATGAATTAGTCTGGCTTCTGTGTTAGCTTTTAAATCAAATAATAATAATGATGACGATGATGCTGAAAAATATGAGGAATGATTGTTTTGGTTCTTTTTTTTAATTCATTTTAATGTGATCTTTCTTTCATGTTTAAATGCAAATGAGATGTTAATTTCTCTTAATGATTTGTTGCACCTGAGGCATGGAAAAGCTCACAAACTCAATATTCTGCCTGCTTTTGGCTCTGGGTATGAAAAGCAATTTAACAAAGTGCCTCCAATCAAAGTAATGTAACTTGATTTCACTTGCATTTGGATCTTTAATGCAACTCAAAATCACCGGAACCACTCAAAGGGTTGTGTTGAATGTTGTGTAATGACGGGACAGATCATCAGCTGAACAGCCAACCTGAAAACACAGCACAGAAGAGACAGCTTTAATTGTAACGTGGACAGCGCAGGTGGTGCGTTTAAAGTCGCTGCGAGGAGGTTGTTGTTTTTTTTTATTTCATTATTTTTTTAACTGTTACAGTACAGACAGACTAAGAGCAGCAGAAAATGTTCCTGTGTGGTTTTTACCGTCTGAAATACGACCCTGTCAGCTGTTAATAACTTTCGCATTGACTTTTACGCCTATTCTTAATTTTTGATGATTTCCCATCAAAGATCGATCTGGGCTGGAACAGTCACACAAAGCGACAGTGGTTTAAAAAAAAATACAAGCATCAGACCTGTAAATCTGCAGCCTTCAAAAACAAGGACATATTCAAAATAGCTGTTACTGCTTTTCCTCAGAAAATTCTAACACTTTTTTCCCCTCTTTATCGAAAGTGGAGACATTGTAAATTATGTCTCAAAGAGCAATTGAAATCCGTCATTTGAGGGCGATTTTTCAGGCAGATGCAGGGAAAAGCCTCCTCACTGCTGCAGCAGTTGTTGGAAGAATGAGTTCACACCACATCTGAGGAGTCAAATCAACAAGCGTGTCCTTTTTCGTCGAGCACAATATGTATTTCATTTTTCAGATTGCATTTTGGATATATCTGCTTCTCTCTATGGACAGGAACGACACGCTAACGTGGATTCTGTGATAACATTCGAGTAACAGCTCCATATTTCCTGAAACAGAGCATGTGTGCGGAGGTCACTTGTTTGTTAAACAAAAACAAAAAAGAAAATATACCCCTTTTCGTTCGGAAAAGCAGGAGATGACCTGCTCCTGTGATATTACGGGAGCTTTAGACATCATTCTGGGGTCACCATAACTCTGGAATCAGAATACACAGCATCAACTGAATTTTCACGATGCCAAAATAAAAAGATCTTTTTTTTCTAAAGTAGCCTAACGAATAAAAAGAACACAGCGTGCTCTCAGTTTACACGTTTCAACTCGGGATTCAGTGGAAAACAGTTGTTACGATTCAATTAATTACGGACAGAATTCAAAGCAAGTGCGAAATCAATCTTTCACGGTGGCGTGGACGGAGTCAGATTGATGCTCCATCTGTTCAGAGAGTGGGCAGCCCGAGTCCACAACAAGAGGTCCAGCACACTATGAGTGGGCTTTAACTTTACGTCAGCGTGGAAATATGAGGAACAGCTACAGACTAAGTGGTAACATATTTTCACACTCAGCGAATTGTTACGAAGACCCAAAAAGTTTTGTGTGTTTTTTTATGACAATTGGACAAAATAAAAAGGCAGACACTAGGGATGCATTACATCAGTGATTTATTACAACGTGTTTAAGTATTTTTCAGCGCTTAAAAGAAATCAAATCGAAAGTTTCAGATGGGATAAAGAGTTCCGAATGCATCTGAATCTCCCGACGAACCTCTCAAAGCCCCAGAAGGGTTTGTGTTGAACTTCCAGCCTCTGCAGGGAAACTCACATCGATTGGTGACGTCGCGCTAACGCGAGACAGCCAGCGCGCGCAGGAGGAAGGAGAGAAGAAAAAAAGAAGAGGAACCTGACATGACATATCAGAAAAGAAAACCAAACTTCTTTACCAACACCCGGACGCCTCGATCCTCCTCCCCGCTGCCCAGAGCGAGCTGGTGTTCGGCGGGTGGAGCTGCTGGACCACCGGTGCTCCCTCTTTTCTCTCCTCCTCCTCCTCCTCCTCCTTTCCCCGTGTGCCACCTCTCCTCTTTCCTCTGCACAGGCCATTAGGAAGCCGGGTAAAAGATAAATTGCTCTCTGTCAATACATTACACCTCTCCTAATGGGTGCACGCAGGGCTCCAAAAACATTTTGCAAACTCTTGACACGCAGTGGCAGCGTCTGGGAGCCAGAGGTTTCCGGGTTTTTTTGCGACTTTAACTTATTTATTATCTGTTTTCTGTCGTTTTTTTTTTTTTTCCAAACTCAGTGCAGATCTTCTGGCCTCTTTGGCCAGACCCCCCCCAAAAAAAACATTTGAGGTTTTACGTCACAGTTAATTTGCCTCGCTGGTCAGTTTGATCACCGGTGCCCCCTCACGCGCTCTTTGACCCCTTCCCCGAGCCTCTGAGTCGGGCGCGTGCTGTTCAAACACCAGCCAAACAAAAAAGTCAACCCACAAAGACTGTGTGGTCATTTGTGTTTTAAAACATTTCAGCATTTTGCCTGACCTCTCCCTTTGCTTAATTTTTTTTTTCAGCGGGTGTGTGTGGGGGGGGGGGGGGACAAAATGTGGGGAGCAGGAGGGCATGAGGGAGGTGAAAGGATGGTGGTGGTGGGTGGGGGGGGGGAGAAAACTGAGGGAGGGGGTGACGACGGCGATGGGGGTTTTATAGGAGGGGGGTGTTGATGGGGGGAATAATGTAGCTTTAAGGGAAATGTGCAGCCGGGTGTGAAATTACAGCCTATAGTGCTACATATTGTACCAGAAGCTCTCTCCAAAAACAGTAACAAAAAGAGAAATCATCCTCTAACCTGACCGGGAGGCAGCGCGCGAGAAGGGGCCCTCTGCCCCAAAGAGGTGCCCCCACCCTTTTAACCCCACCATACCCCAACAGCAACCCCACATATGGCGAATACCTGGACAAATCTACTCATCTAAAACGAACGATAATATATTTTTTAAGGGTATCTGATTTTTTAGAACAGCAGTTATCATTTTTTATTTCATAAAAACTTTTAATCTTTGCAGGAAATGTTTCAACACATTTTTTTTGTTTGTTTTTTTCTCCATCCTGCAGGTGAAGACGTCACCCTGTATGAAACTAACCACTTACTTTTACGCATTTCCCCCCATGAAGAATATTCTCTACCTCACGAGACTGTAAGCTTCGCCCAAACTTTTGACTTCTTCTTTTTTTTCTTTTTTTTTGGGGGGGGGGGGCACTTCTTGTACAGCCGCCTTCACGTTTGAGAAACTATGCAGCGCCATCTACAGAAGTTGAGAGGTACTGCATGCGTGCAGAGCTCCTGCACCCCAGAC